>JAEQBH010007651.1:0-108542 GCA_016808115.1 Tetrastigma voinierianum
ACTTTGGCGAGTTCGACTACTGCGCACGGGCCCGCATGACCTAGAGTCGGATCGACTCGGGCTATATAGCGACAAGGCCTCGGCGCCGGGCTTCCGTAGCTCACTTTGTGAGTTCGTACTCTTGCACAAGTCATGCTGACCTAAGAATTCAGATCGGCTCAAATTTATATCGCCCATGAGGCACCGGTGGCAGACCCGGCTTGACTCACTTTGATGAGTTAATCTGCTGCTACGGGTCAAATGCGACCTAAGAGTCGGATCAGCTCGGAATATCGTGACAAGGCCTCGGCGCCGGAGCCTAGTAGCTCACTTTGGGCGAGTTCGGCCTGCTCTGCCCACGGATCGTGTCTGACCCCCAGAGTCGGACTCAAGGGGTACATGTCGCCGACAAGACCTTAGCGTTGGGGTCGGATCGACTCACGGGCTATATCGCCCCCAAGGCCTCAGCGCCCGGGCCCAATGGCTCACTTTGACGAGTTCGACTACTCTGCCTGAGTCATGCGACTGGGTCGGATCCCGAGATCGGCCGCAGGTCGTATAGATCTCTTCATCTAGATCTCCATTGAGAATGCGGTCTTAACATCCATCAGATATAATACAGAAATCCGGTTGCACGACAATAGCGGATAAAGGCGAATAGAACCTTATGTAGGGAAAATGTCTCATCATAATCTATACCCTCTTGTTGGAGTAAGCGCCTTGACAGATGTACTTTTACTTGTCGGTGTGTCCCGACTTGCGCTTAACTGGCTTATTTGTTTCCGATAGCTTTGTGACTAGGCGGAAGATCCACCAACTCCCTTTGGAGTTCTTGTATAGACTCAATTCATCCTTCATTGCATCCATCCATTCTCCTTTACTTGGGTGAAGAGCGCCTTTCTATAAGAGGCTCATTAGTAGTGCAAGTAAAGCATCCTCACCAGTCTCAGAAGTGGCTGACCGAGGAATGTTACCTCATTATACGACGCGCTCAAGAGTTGAGATAATGACTCCCACTATCTCTAAGCGATCTAGGAACTAATTCCTTCGCTTGAAGATAGTAGTAAGCCCCTCAATTCCTCCTAACTCATAGAGTCTAAACTCATTGACATCGCCTATGCTAGGGAAATCATTCTCGATGAAATGATATTCTTGAATCCACTTCAATCTTTCCCGAAACAAGGCGTTCACAAACATCCACATAGCCCTTGAGGCTTGAGGATACCTTAGCAGTATGCTTCCTAGCTCTGGGAGTGACTTTCCATACTTATGGTTAGCATTGTGAACATACCTACTTGGAGTCCGTAGGCGCAAATGCTCCCAGGTGGGCTTTGTCATGCCACGGCTCATAGGGAGTTGAAGCTTGGACTATGAAGACACTCTATTCAAGATGTAGGTAGCGGTTAGAAGAGCATCCTCCCAAAAAGATATAAGGAGGTTGGCCTGCGCTATCATTGATCTAGTCATATAAATGGCCGAGTCCCCATTCCTCATCTGATACCCATTTTGTTGCGGGATGCGGGGATAGTGAGATGTCTTAGGATCCCTTTTTCCTCATAGAATTCCTTGAATTGATCAGACATGCAAGACCCGAGAAATTCCAATTTCTGGAAAAATGGCAAAATCGTAATTTCGGTTACAAAATTGTCATTTCGGTTAAAAATCCAAAAATTTATTCTCTAGATCTCGGATGATGAAAAAGATTTCATCGTTGGAATCGTCTCGTGAAATCTACCTAGCACGTAAAATTTAGTGGTCCAGAAAGTCGAATTTACGTTCCCCAAAGGCATCGCGGTTAGTGCCGTCGCAATTCGATCTGTGAAAGTCACATATAACAAAATCTTCATGTCTGTAAGTGGTATGAGTAGAGAAATGATGAAAATGGGCCAATGGGAATAATCTTGAATGTAGCAGGAAAGAAGGACATGACGGTCATTTTGGAATTTGTTTTAAATGAGCTAAATGACAAAATTCTGAATAGTAACCATCTCCTTCATTAAACCAAAAGCAAAAAACGTGAATGAGAAAAGAGGGGACTTACAGTAGGTTCAAAAATGGCGTTTTAGAGAGAGAGTCTTTGACTTCTCTCTAAGTTTCCGGCAAATCCGACCGTCCCCGAATGGGTTTTTCGAGGGGCAAGAAGGGAAGGCTGCTCTCGTGGAGGCAGACTCTGACGTGGACACCGGATTTGAGGAGTTTGACCAGCCCATTTCAGGAGGTAGGGGTTTCTCCTCTTGGGTTTATTCATTCTTTAAGTACTTTGTCGTGTTTGAGGTGAATGGCGTGAGGGTCGTTTGATCAGTCCTAAATCTTTAGGACCGGTGTTATAAATTTTGAGAAAACCAAATGGAAGCGGTAGAAGTGGCGCCGTGATCTGGGTTCATTATTTTGCAATTATGTATTAAATCATGTATTATTAGTTTGGAAAAGACCGGGAATGGCCAGAGTGAATGCGGGTTCACAAAGTGAGCCAAGTGATTTATTAATTAGTAGCTTGAGTAAACCTAGGGTTTTTCACTTGTTCATAGGAATAGTGACCACGAAAATATATTTTTGTGTGAAAATGTGTTTAATTGAATTGATTCAGTCGAATTACTTTCGTGTTTGATCATTAGCCAGCGTGAGCTAATTTACGATGTAATGAAATGCGAATTTATGACATGATTGTGTGAATTGGTTTTATGTAATATATGTTGATGTATTTGCATGGGATATAGGCGTAATGGTGATTGGCATCATGCATTCGTATATATTAATGGCCCCCAGGATGATAGGGTGAGTCGTGAAGGAATCACAGAAAAAATGGTTCGGAGGGTTGTCTAAAACTAATAAGGATTGGAGGGTAGTCCATACTAAAAATATCAATCGTCGGAGACGGCCCAATTGATATACATCGGAGGGTAGTCCACTAAATGTAACATCGGAGACGGTCCACTACTTATACATCGGAGGGTTGTCCTTAAATAAAACATAAAATTCTCATACGAGGAAGCAGGCGAGTGTGAAATCGATGAGGACTCGGGTCTGAAGATGATAAGTTAGACATTCAAGTAGGATCATGCATTTTGCTTGAATGTGTGTTTATTTGGAGCATTACCTTTGCACTTAGGTGGAGAGTAGCCAGCTTAGGGTGATTCCACTCTTTTGAGCATTAGCTCACCTGTCGAGGATGTTATTTTATAGGTACGAGGAGCGTGCGGGGGACGGTACAAGTCTGGGTACGTGTGGTTTAGAAAGGCTGGATTGTGGCTTTGGGTTATGATGTTACACATGTATTAGAATTCTCTAATTGTAATATATGTGTTGTATAAGAGTAAAAACATTTGAACTCTTAAAACTATTGGACATAGTTGGTTCGTAGTTGGTATGTTTTATGGGTGTGTTTATGGGCCCAGTGGCGTTTTCTTTCGTGTTGTGATCGTATTGGATATATGTTGTGAGTGATGATCACGGGGGCCCAAGTGGCCATTATTTTTCGGTTTAGTTGTATGAGGACCACGTGTGGTCATTGGATTGTTTGGGACATGTTTTATACAAGTGTTGTATTTCGGTAGAGCTCCCCGTACAAAGAAGACTCTGCCCGATTTTCATGAAAAATGTCGGGTCACTCGACATTCACGATTATTTCGCGGGTTGACGGGTAGTCAAAGGACCCCCGGGTTTTGGGGCGTCACAAGACAAATACTCGCATCCGCGATTAGTCCTAAAGGTTTTTAAGCCTTTTTCATGCTTGTTCTCAACCTTTGCCACAAAGCGCTTGAAGCAATCCAATGCTTCATGGCGATGAGATAGCAAATAGACATAACCGTATCCCGAATAGTCATCGATTAGTGTGAGAAAATAAGAGGCCCCATGACGTGCCTTTTTATTCATTGGTCCTTAAATGTCTGAATGGAAAGCTCAATAGGTTGAGCAGCTATTTTTGTATTTTTCAAAAGGTTTTCTATAAGCTTTGCCTACTAGGCATGGTTCACATAATTGTAGGTCGACTTTGGTGAGTGAGCCTAAAAGGCCTTCTCTAGCCAATTGAGTCATCCTATCCCATCCTATGTGACCCATCCTAACATGCCAAATTGCGAAGTCAATGTTATTACGATCACATATGATGAAGCAGAATTAACAGATGAGTGAGAAGAAACATTTAAATCTAATTTAATAAAACCATCCGTAAATTATCAATGTCCATATAAAATTCCATCCTCAAATATAACCAAACCATTATTTGAAAATTCAAAAGAAAAACCAAAATTAATCAAAGCGATGGCGATATGATTATCTTTGGATTCCTAGGACATGGAGTACGTCATGAAGAAGTAGAGTGCGACTAGAGCGCAAGTGAAGTTGGTACGAACCAACTCCAATAGCATCTTCACTAGTACCATTTCCCACGAACACTTTGTGGGTGCCTGCAGGAACCTGACGATAATCTCACACCTACCGTCTTGGGCTACATGTTTGGTTTCTCTTGTGTCTACAATCCAATCAGGGACAGAATGAGCAACTAAAACATGTGAACATACACTTATGTTACTAAAGGTGGTAGGTTGTTACCTTAGCGACCCCAGTGCAATCATGACCCAGTGCCCGCCTTACGCGGGTTAAAGCATTTGACTTTGTTTGTTCCACACTTTTTGCCTCTACGGTGCTTGGCATTCTTTTTAGGCGCACTCTTCTTTGCCTCCTCCGCTATTCTTTCCTTGTTTCGTTGCACCATTATCCTTCTTGGCAAACCCCTTTGGTCTTCTATACTTGACGGATTGGCTTATGTGAGAGAGCTTGAGCGATGCGGTTCGCCCGCAATCACGTCGCCTCGAGTTCCACATGAATCATCTTTAAAAATTCTTTATGTTCTCATACGTGGGTGGGATGCGCTTCATGCAGCCATGAATGCAGGAGGGACGATAGCGACTGGACTGTTTGTTCATCCGATGGGATATGCCCGTGGCATTTAGATCTCAAATCATCTTTGGACATCCCTAAGATGCTTTCAGTCGCCGAGCCTTGGGGTCCTTACGATCGTCTCGAGTTGGGAATCAAGCTTCTAAGCTGGTGATTGAGGTGCCGCGAAGTGAACTAATTGTTCCCACATGGCTATAAGCGATCGGAAGGTTCCTAAAACTTTCCTATAGAAGTTATCGTGCATGCTATTCAGCATAATATAGCGAGTCCGACGATCCTTCTTGGTCTGAGCTTCAAAAGTCTCAAGGTCACAGCGGTGTGGGCGCAACGTGCCCGCGCCTGATAGGTGCCACCATCGCAGTGGTCAAATAAGTGGAAAGGTCATGTTGATTCGGAAAAATTCCATCTTTCTGCCACATGTCGTAGTTTATTGCCAATTAAACATCGGCTTGGTTAAGTTCGTGACATGATTCTATTTGTCATAGCTACATTGATAATGCGCGAGTTGACATTATGTGTCGCATATTCTTTTATCTTGTTCGAATTTAATTTATAATTATTATCCTTCCTGCTCCCAGGTGAAAAATGGCATAACTCTAATCATCTCCCAAGTATTTGAGTAGGTTGGGAATATACTTACAAATTATCTTTTGAACAAAATTTCTCATGAAATTAATCACATCCACATCCTTGAATATAGAAATTAAACACAGGGACCCACTAAGGGTACCATATGGATATCTCACTGAGCCTATGCTAAAACAGAGTTTACGAACATAGTAGAGCGTAGCCTTGAGCACATACTTTTCTGAGGCTATCAGTGTGTAAATTCTGAATTAATGCTTGCATCCATGAGAAAACCTATTCTGAATGATCTACATAAATCATAAATAAATAAGGATCTTTGCGCCATGAACTATGTAAGAGAACTTGTTTTATCAAACAAAAATCAAACGAACATAAGCTCGCAAAGGAGTAATCGATACAAATTCTATACCTCCTAAACTAATATGCTAACACATAAACATACAAGATGGTCTTTGATGGATAGAATATACACTCAACTCATGTAGGAGTGCAGAAAAAAGGTCTCACAAACCATGGTGGGATGAATTAAATATTGGTGGCAACATAATTGCCCAATATTTCCACATAAATAAAGCCAAATATTTAATTAAGTTACAGAGACATTTTCTATGAAATTACATTGTACAAGCCTCCCGATGGTCGCACATATACGAATTACATAAAAATGCAATAAAAGGGTTATGGAATTTTTCATAATTAAAATAAATAAAAACATAATTTTCATTTTACCTTTTAAAGCTCATATTAAAAGGTATGAATTATGAAAAATACCTAGACAACCACGTTTAGAGCACCTCTGGCCAAACGAGTCCCGAATAATCCAAGAAACATCCACAAAAAATTTCAGAATTTTTGGATAAACTAATAGGTCCCACTTGTTCAAAATAGTTTTTTCCTAAGGGTTATTTTTTAATCAAAAAGGTAAAATAAATAATTTTGTAATTTTTTTTAAAAAAAATACCCAAAAAATAGGAAATTAAAATTTGAGCATCTTTGAAACGGGGACCAAATTGGAGTTCGGATAAGCCCTTAGCTCCCCGCGCGCCCGAAGGCGAGTGGGCGTACAGCGGTCGAACTTTGGTAGTCAGCGCTGCGTAAGCGCCGCGTCGGCAAGTTCCATGTCATCATGCCGCGTCCGCGGAATGGCGTCATGAGGCGCCATCGAAGTCGACCCATTGACTCGACCGTTGACACGACCGAACTTAGTTGACGTCGATCGCGCCGCGTCATCATGACATCGGCATGGCGTCGATTAATACGGTCGTCGTTTAAACTATCGTTTTGCTTTACACCGTAATGCGGCGAGCTTTGCGAGGTTATACTCACGACCTATGGAATGTCTGTTTGACCCTTTGAAGTGTAGATTCTTGAACCTTGTCTATAGTTTCATAATATATAAATTACACATTTTATTATCTTGGTTTATACGTCCAAAATAGGCATAAGAAGGTAAAATGCCTTGGAGCCTTAACTAGGGTTTGCGTTTTCTCAATCACGTACGTCCAAGGTGGTTCAAATTTGACGTGGAAGATCGTACATATAAGAACACCGTGTCATTATTTTTGAAAAAATACATTTTTCGGACCAAAAGTGGACCTTAAGAAAACATGAACCATCGATTAATAGAGCGAACAAAACGGACCTCCTTGGCGGCTCGTGATACCAGCATACGATGTGTGAAAGTATTCATACATAACATATAAGACATGCATTCAGTATATATATGGGTCAAGAAGGTCACTAACCTTAATGCGGAATAAACCCAAAGACGGATGCCAACGTCCTGTTATTGCGAGCCTCTGTGGATGTTCCTTAGTTCTTGTAGTGTAGAGAATAGCCACAACATGCTATCCCCAATCAATCCACGAACCCACGTTCAAGGGGGCAGCAGATGTGGATTTCATAAGAGTTCTGGTGAGGAGAAAGTGATCGGAGGGAAGAATCGTGCGGATTACATTGTGTTGGATAATACCTATATGATAAGGGACTTTTTAATATAAGTGGGATTCATCCCATCGCCATGAGACGATAAAGAGTTATAGTCTATTTGAATAAGGGACTTATCCTATCCCGTCAGCGGGTATTCAAATAGGAATTAACCTCTTGCTCATAATGGCGGATATGGATTGGAGCCAAGCCTGGCCAAAGTCTAACACTTATATTCCCTTAACTTATGTAGAGTAGCTCGGTCTGGATTAGGCCTTGGGTTTGTTCCCAAATGATCTCCCATTCGAGTCTCCTGAAGATCACCAGAAGTTTATACGGCCATTAACTTTAGGGTCTTAAGAATTAGTTGAGGTGTGCACAAGCTGGCCGATCACACACACAGGTATAAAAAAAAAAAAATTCCCACAACTTCTGTTATAAAACAAAATTAATAAGCTCATGAAGTACTAAACTTATTTGTGGAATACTTGCAAACTGTAGTTCAGATGGCAGGTAACTCAACTGGTCTTCGTACTATTTAAGATTCAATATTTATTTTTGTTATGATGAAATGGTTGAATAGGTCTTTTGAGAGCTCTTGACAAGTCAATTCAGAGGAAAACATGGTTGAAATCATTATCTAACCACAAAGAGTCAACTAGATACCTTAAAGACTGATATAATTTTTCCATAAAATCAGAAGAGGAGAAACTTAGGATGATTAGAGAAACCGACTTACATCGATAGCTGGCTGGATAGTCGAGGAAAGTACCAAGCTTTGAAAAAGAGTGGAATGACTTATTGTCCTTGGAGAGGACTCTTTCAAACTATTGCTATATTATAAAATTACTGGTATCCATGAGCTAAAATAACAATCAAATGAAAAAGAAAAATGGAGATTTCGATCTCTGGGGTAGTGGTGGGAGTGGGAGTGGGAGTGGGAGTGGTAGTAGCATGGGTGGTGGTTATCATGGGCTCTTCACAATCGATTCATTTACCTCTTCACTCAAATTCTGAGGCTGAGGCTCTCTGGAGCTCCGGTTGGTATTTGCCGGAGAGCAGTACTATTTCAAATCATTGCGAATTGTCCGACATAATTTGCAATGAGTTGGGGCATGTGACTAAGATAATGAACTTGAAGTAGCGTGACACTGAACTGCCGAGCGACTTTAGCAAATGGAAGTTTTATTCATTTCCTAACCTTATACATCTCGACCTTAGCATTTGTGGCCTCACTGGTATCATACTTGATCAAATAGGTAAGCTTACTAACCTCATCTATCTCGATCTCTCTTATAATAAACTCCACGGTTGTACCAATTAGGGGCTCTTACAAAACTTACCTATCTTGATCTCTCTCATAATGTTCTCTCTAGTGTCATTCCCCCATCTTTGAGCTATCTTAATCGTTTGACTTCTCTCAACCTTGTTCGAAATCAAATCAATGGTTTCATCCCTCCAGAATTTGGAATCTCAAGGAGCTGGTGGAGTTGAGCTTAAGTTTTAACTTACTAAGGGGCGAGATGTGGGAGTGCAGCCTATAAATGCATTCTTGATTCTTGACAACGGGATGAGGAGAAGAATTCTCCACCTTGACGCTACATCGAGGATCCCATGTTTTGTGGATGAGAATTGGCCGTTGTTTCGGGCAATGAAATTGGTTTCCATTTCAATCAATGAAATCCATCCGAGGATCAAACCCTTGCACATAAAATAGGCTTGAACGTAATCAAGTAGGAATTCTAGAGGATTAGAAAGAGTTCTGCAATCATTGTTTCAATCATAGAGAGTTGAAAGGATAGGTGTGAAACAATCGGGGTTATCACGCCGAGGAGAGTGGCAAGAAACATAGTACTTCATAGAGAGAGTGCTGAGAGATAAAATTGAGAGAATTGTAAGCATATCCTGAGTGTGTGACATCTTGTACCAGTTTCATCTCATAGTGGATTATTTTCGTGGATTATTTTCTTGGATTTTCCCCGTGGAGGTTTCCCTCATTCTGAGGGTTTTATCACGTTATATGGTGTCATTATTATCTTCCCTTCTTATTCTCTGAAGATTGGTTTAGCCATCCATCTACACTTTCATTTCCCGAAGGTTGGCATAGCCACCCATCTATTGCTTTTATTATGTGGATTTGCTCACCTAAATTGCTTATTCACATTTCAGTGGATTAGCACGGCCTGTTAATTCTTGAAGGTTTGGCATTGCCACCCAATTCTTGTTTATCTGTGGATTGGCCTTGCCTCCCGATTGCTAACATTTACAGTGGTTGGCAAATCCACCCAAATGTTACTTGTTGTAATATTCCACGGGTCACTCCTGATCGACAGCGGTATCGAACTTGGTTAGTTTGGGTGAGTATCATAGTAGAAAGTTATTTAAGGTCCATGATTAAATTGATAGCAACAAATTATTCATCATTATGGAAGTCCATGATGGAGGATCTCCTCAATTGTAAGGATTTATATGATTCTTTAGAGGGAGATAATGCGAGTCAGTGGCATGGAGAGAAGTGTGAAGAAAACATTAGTTCCATTCACGGTGGTGGACATTAGTCTCTACAACCATGTTCCCAAAGAGATAGATCCCCACACTCTTTGGAAGAACTTAGAAAACATGTACGAGACAAAGAACGCACAAGCAAAGATTTTCATGATGTGAAGCGTGAATTTAAAAGAAGCTTAGGAAATTTAATCAATTCTTGAGCATCTTGAATGATTTCAAAGAATGATAGTGTAGTTATCAATTGGTCTGCTTGATGATGAGACCCAAGCATTTTCGACTCATTACGAGCAGTTTCGAGCACTCTTTGGTGGTATCTCAGAAATTCATTTGAAAGGAAAAGTCAAGTTGGCTATGGTTAGAAGCTACTTTATTCAATGAAAGATAATTCGAAGGAAGGACTTTGTAGGAAGCGGCACACATGCCCTTATCACGAGAACAAGGGTTGAAGCAAAAGTAGAGGACCATCTGGGCATAACAAGTTAAGAGGCAGATCTAAGTTTAGAGGGAAAATAAAGTGTTATCATTGTGGCAAAATAGACCATATGAAAAGGAACTACAAGATCCTGAAGCTAGGAGGAGACAAAATCTAGAAGCATGAAAATGACAAAAATACTACCGCTACAACCGGTACCAATGACAATGAGGTGAACTTACTTTTCAATCAAGAAGATTGTTGTCATGTAGAATAGTGTCAGTGGGTAGTGGACTAGGAAGGCATCATACCATTGCGTCCTAAAGGGAATATTTCTCGACAGCCACAAAGCGGGGGAGGCGTAGACGGTGAAGATGGGAAATAAAAGTTTTTCCCAGATCCCGGGGATTGGTTAAATTTGCATACAAACAAGTATGAGGTGCACATTAACGTTGAAAGATGTGCGACACATTCCAAACTTCTTGTCTGAGCACGATTTCTATGCATATCTTTGGACAGGATGGATACAACCACTTTGTCAGTAGTAGCGATTGGAAGCTCGCGAGGATCATTGGTAGTGGCATGAGCGGATTATCTTGTTCGTTGTACAAGGCCACAAGCAGGTGTGTGGAGGACAGCTAAATCTACGAGTTGGCAGGTGACCACCTCTCTAGATTTGTGGCTGCGACTAACACATATGAGCGAAGGGTTACAACTTTTTGGCCCAAAGCAGGTCCCTTATTCTATGGTAAGACAAATCATCAAACCCTTGTGACTATTGCTTATTTGGAAAGCAACACAAAGTATCATTCCAAAAGAACTCCACTCGAAAATTGGAGAAATTGGAATTAGTATATCCTAATGTTTGCGGACCCATGGAGGTAGTTTCCCTAGGTGGTAACAAATACTTTGTTCTGCTCGCGAAGCGATGCTTCACGAAGACATAGGTATACCTGTACATACAAAGGTACAGTATTTTAGTATTTTCAGAAATTCCATGCCATGGTGAAAAGAGAGACGAGAAATCCTCTGAAGCGACTTCGAACCGATAGTGGTGGAGAATGCATCTCTAGGGAGTTCAAAGAATATTGCTCAAAGCATGGAATCAGGCATGAGAAGACAGTTCTTGGTACACCACAGCATAACGGTGTTGCAAAGAGGATGAATCGGACCATTGTGGAAAAAGTCCGGTGCATGTTAAAATTGGGTAAACTTCCTAAGTCATTTCGGGGTGAAGCTGTTAACACTACAATCTACCTAATCAACAGATCGCCATCAGTTCCTTTGGACTTTGATATTCCTCAAAGAGTTTGGATAGGAAAAGATGTTCCATACTCTCATTTGAAGGTGTTTGGATGCAAAGCATTCATGCATGTACCAAAATAGCAAAGATTGAAGCTTGATGATAAAGCAACCCTGTGCATCTTCATTGGATATGGAGACAAGGAGTTCGACTATAGGCTATGGGATTCAGAGAAGCAAAAGACATTCAGAAGTAGAGACGTCGTGTTTCATGAACACGAAACCATTGAAGATATGAAGAAAAATGTGAGGGGTGCAAAACTCACATATGAAGGTGTTGCGGATTTGACACTTGAACAAACTTCATCATAAAGTGCCACTGATGAAGCAGAGATGTCTGAATCAGAACTAGGATGGAACTAGAAAAACCAGTCATCGAGGAGGAAGAAAGTGGTGATGATAGTGATATGGGAGGTGTTGATCAAGGGGAGAAAATCCCTCCACTAGAAGAAGGACCTCAGTTGAGACGGTCAACTAGAGAACGTCAACCATCTACAAGGTAACAAGACTATTTGGATAAAGCCCGTATGAGAAGGGTGGAATTCCCATGGAAAAATGATACTATGTGAGTTGAGCGCGAGGGAAGAAAACGCTCCAGAATAAATGAGTGTTTAAGCTAAAGAATGACGACGAGAAGCTATTGAAGTACAAGGCTCGTCTAGTGGTGAAAGGTTTTGGTCAAAATCAAGGTATTAACTTTGATGAAATCTTTTCACCTATTGTGAAAATGTGTTCAATTCGAGTTATAGTTGGATTGATAGTTAGTATGAATCTCAAATTGAAGCAACTCGATGTTAAGACTGCATTTCTGCATGGTGATCTGGATGAAGAGATCTTTATGGAGCAACCAGAATGCTTCAAAGTAAAAGGGAAGGAGAACATGGTTTGCAAGTTAAAGAAAAGTCTATCTGGACTTACCTGGGGCGCCATGGCTTGATGGTGTAAGAAATTTGACTCTTTCATGATGAGTCAGGAGTATAAAAGGACATTTGCAAATCCTTGTGTTCATGTTCGAATCCACATTATTAGATTCAAAAATATTTCTCTCCTTTATATGTTGATGATATGCTGATTGTGGGTCAGAATGCCAATATGATCTAGAAGCTAAAAATGGAATTGCCAAAGACGTTTGACATGAAGGATTTGGGTAGTGCAAAGCGTATCTTGGGAATAGAGATTCTACGAGATAGGAAAGCAGGTAAATTGTGGTTGTCACAGGAAAGATATATTGAACGAATGCTGGAAAGGTTCAATATGAAAAATTCAAAGCCAGTTTCGACACCACTTGCTAGCCATTTCAAGTTGAGTAAGAGACTCTGTCCATCTAAGGAGAAATAAAAGCGAAATGTCAGTCATTCCTTACTCATCAACAGTTGGATGTTTGATGTATGCTATGGTGTACACATCCAAATATATCTCATGCAGTTGGAGTTGTAAGCAGATTCCTAGCAAATCACAGTAAAAATTACCTTTGGGAGCGATGAAATGGATCTTTAGATATCTCAGAGGCACCTCAAAGGTATGTTTAAGGTTTGGGGGATCAGAACCATCTCTTGAAGGTTATACAATTTTGATATGGTTGGAGACCTAGATTGTAGAAAATCTACTTCACGGGTATATTTACATTGCAAGGAGCTATATCGCATGGTGAAGTCATGGCTACAAAAGTGTGTTTCACTTTCTACTACAGAAGTAGAGTATATTGCAGCTACTGAAGCTGAAAAAGAGATGCTATGGATGAAGTGGTTTCTTCAAGAACTGGATTTAAAACAGAGAGAATACATGGTACATTGCGATAGTCAAAGTGCGATAGACAAAGTGCGATAGACTTAAGCAAGAACACTATGTATCATGCATGGACGAAGCACATAGATGTGAGATATCATTGGATCAGGAAGGCTATTGAAGAACAAACGTTCCAAATAAGAAAGATCCACACCGATAAGAATCTGGCGATATGATGACGAAGGTCATTACAAAAGAAAAAGCGGCACGAGTGTATCAAGAACACGAGGCATAGGCTCCTACTAAGGAGTCAAAGAGAGACTCCACCTCCATTTGCTTTGTTGCATGGGTTTGGAGGGAGATTTGTGAGGTCTGACCCGCCAAATCACTGGCTGCCGGTTGTAGCGGTAGATGAGGAGGAAGAATTCTCTACCTCGGCGCTACGTCGAAGTGCCCAGAGATTTTGTGGATGAGAATTGGTTGTTGTTTTGACCAATGAAATTGGTTTCCATTTCAACAAATGAAATCCATCCAATGATCAAACCCTTGCCTATAAATAGGCTTCGAGGAACATAATCAAATGGGAATTCCAAGAGATTAGAAAGAGTTCCAAAGATCATTCTTTTAATCATAGAGAGATGAAAGGATAAGTGTGAAACAGTTGGGGTTATGTAGTAGGGAGAGTGTAACATGTCTTCCGTCTTGAGAGATAAAATTGAGAGGATTGTGAGCATATCATGGGTGTGTGACATCTTGTACCAGTTTCATCTCATAGTGGATTATTTTCTCGGATTTGCCCATGGAGGTTTCCCTCATTCTGAGGGTTTTACCATGTTATATCGAGTGTCATTATTATATTCCCTTCTTATTATCTGAAGATTGACTTAGCCATTCCTCTATACTTTCATTTCTCGAAGGTTGGTATAGCCACCCATCTATTACTTTTATTATGTGGATTAGCTCGATACTGGCTATTGTTACATTTATGTGGATTGGCTTGCCTCCTAATTGCTAACATTCTGAAGTGGATTGGCAAAGCCTTCCCAAATATTACTTGTTGTAATATTCCACATGTCACTCCTGATCTCGACCACGAGATACCTCCTCGGCTCTGAGATTTGAATGCGTTAGAAACTTTGGATCTCTCTTTAATAGATTATCGGGTTCCATTCCTTCCTTTCTTGGCCATAAGTGGAAATCAATTGATTTGTCTCCCCAATCATTTGAAGAGATTAAATGCGCCTTTGGGATCTAGACTATTCCAGTGAATAGTAAGAAAATTCAGAATTATCACCTTTGTCGTCTCTTTCTTCACCACCTTGTTTCTTACAGCCTTAATTGCGGGGTTTCTTTTCCTTTGGAGGAAGAGAAGAAGATTAATTTCCTCAATTCTTTCCCTTGGTTATCTGAAGAAAAGAAAATTCAACGAAACCTTAACAACGAATGGTGAATTAACTACCAATATGGGGATTTGATGGTAGGATTGCTTACGAAGACATAATTGAAGCCACAGAAGATTTAGACATCAAATACTACGTAGGTACTAGAAGCTATGGCAGTGTATACAAGGCACGGTTGTAGCGTAAAGTAGTATATGTGGAAGAAACTTAATCTGTGGAAAGTCATGAAGAGCCTCTGACATGCATGTGAAAACTTGGGAAGTATGAAGAAAGAAAAAGCGAATTTGAATTTGAAAAAATTAAGGCATACAGACATTGTGAAAATTCATGGCTGTGTCTCCATAAGAGGTGTGTGTTCTTAATTTGCAAGTATTTGGAAAGGGGAAGCTTGTATTGTATGTTGAGAGACAAAGCTAAAGCTAGGGAGTTGGATTGGGAAAAAATGGTGAATGTGATCAAAAGCATTGCCCATGCCTTATCCTACATGAATCGTGATTGTACTTTACCAATCATTCACAAGGATGTATCAAGCAAAAACATTCTCTTGAATTCAAAACTTGAAGCTTTTGTATCAAATTTCGAAACCACGAACTAGCATAAGATTCCTAGATCTAATTCTTCCAATAAAACGCTTTGTGTAGGCATTTCTGGCTATATTGCACTAGGTAAAATGATCAACTCTTTAGTTAGTTTAGACTTATAAAACTTTTTACAAACTCTTCTCGTGATCGATCTCAATTTTAGCAAACATTGCCTAGTTACTTCTAAATTTTCCATTTTTACAGTCATTTTAGTCATTTCATTAATATAGGATTAGAGGCGCTTTATCATGTTTCTTGGTTTTGTTTTTCATCTTTATATTTGTGAGAACTTCCCTACACCATGAAGATGGCGAAATCGATGTTTATAGTTTTGGGATTGTAGCGCTAGAGATAATGATGGGAGAACATCCAAGTGAATTGCTCATTTCATTGTCATCTTTGTCAAGCCAAGATCTAATGTTAAGGGATGTGTTAGATCCATGTATCGTACTTGATGAATATCTTAAATTCTCATTTTATCCCCATGTTTTTCTTAGGTTTGAATTTGTTTTATATAGAGGATAAATAAGTGCCTAATGCTCTCTTTTTCAATTGTGATTAGGCCGACTATTGGCGAAGCAATGAAGTGAAGAAATTGGCAAAGTCATCATACGATTGTAGCATGTAGTCATTTCTCTGTGTGATGTCCTTCTATGGCACCCTCATTGGCGTAGGCGATTCTGAACTTCAGGGCGTTCTGGGCACCAGGATCCTGGTGGAGTCTGAATAAGGCAAGATCTGACATCACGAGAAGTGAAGGAAAGTCGAGTTAAACATGAGTTGCTCATGCTATAGCATTAGTTGCTCATGAATTAGCATGAGTTCACTCACGCTATGGCTTGAGAACATGCCTGCATGAGCTTCTCTCACGCCTCGAGTGTGGTTCAAGCCTTCATTCCTCTCTAGTAGCTTCCCATTTTGCCATCTTGGATTGCGCTAAAATTCGATGCGCTATAGCGTGATGCAGGAGCTAATGTTTGTTTTAGCCAAAGCCCGTATCTTATGTTCATGTGGTCTTTTGGCCATAAAAAGGGAAATTAGGGCAGGGGAGTTCGGGAGAAAGGAGTTCGACGGAGGCAAGGAGAGGGATTCCTCTTAGCTGCAAAGAAGGAAGCCCCTAGGGTTTCTAAACCCTAGGGCAAAGCTCTCTTTAGGAAAGAAGGGGAAGATTTGAAAAGGAGATGCGACATTCATCTTCCATATAGGCTATTTCTTCTCCTCTTTATGTTTCTCTCTTTTCTTTTGTTGTATTTCCCTTCTCCATGAGCTAATCTCATTTTCTAGGGTTTTGATGTAGTATAAACAATGAACTATGGTGTTTATCTTTGATTTGTAATCTTTGATGTTTATATATATATATTGAATGTTCTATTCAATTCCTAATGCTTGTTGATGATTGATCACCATTAACATGATTTGTGACCTAATTTGAGGCTGAGAAACAATAATTAGGTTAGACCATGAATGGAATGTCATGTTTCTCCATAGAATAGAGATATTTGTGGGTTACATGTGGCTTTGTTGGATTTCAATTACTTAAAGCACCCTTGGTTATGATGGTTTGAGGTAGAGATACATTAGAACATTTTCCAAGGATAAATTGTTATTACTTGAGAAAGAATAACATGTACTTAGGTGAAATCCACCATTAATATATAATTTAGGCATCATTGGGAACAAGTAGAATCTCACCATAGGAATTTGTTAGATGAAATCAAAATCCTAGGCTTTCTTGTAATTACATTTTCCCTTTGCATAATTAGACATCTTAGTTTAGGATTTATTTAGTTTAGTTTGTTTTCATTGCTCCACTCCTTTGTGTTAATCCAAATAAATATATGACTATTCTAATTTTGGTAATTAGTAACCCAATCCTCATGGGACGATACTTATACTTTTATGTTATTACTTGAGGTGACGCAAGCACTTGTGCCTATAGACGTATACATTTTGTAGCACACATTTTCGCTTATCAGTATTACCTGAAGATCCAAGGGTTGCTAAAGATGTCGTCTTTGTGATGTTTTTGGCACTCAAATGCATCCATTTAAAAGCGCTTGATGTCATCCAACAATGCAACAATTATCGTAGTCTTCTTATTGATATACCATTCCCCATGTCACCCTTTTATGTAATTTCGTTAAACCAGTTGAAGAATCAAGAAATTTAATTGAATATCTGTAACATTATATATCAAGTGATTTATCATGCGTGGAATTAAATATGAATCAATGATCTATGTGCTTTATATCTTTCTTTTGAATGCTATAATGACATATCATTAACAGAAATATTGTATTACAATTTTGTTACTTATTAATGCATCGTTGTGGTTTCAAAGTTATGGTATGAATCCATAACTTTTTGTTCATAATAGCAGCTATCAACATAGCCTCTATCGTCTTATTTTTGTAACTAATATTGTTCTTGATGCGATTCAAGACATTTGCTTTTTGCATGGTTTTGATTTCAATCTTAAATCAAAAGTTCATTCTTGCAAATGTATACCCAAAATCCAAAAGTGAGAAATAAAAGTATATATCATTAGGAGCCTATTTGGGATAGCATATACAAGAGTATTTGGATAACTTAATTAATCATATTAACCCTCACAAGGGTACTAAGGATGTAACTCTTGATGCTAATTTGGATCATTGTGAATGCTTCAGATATGATATCACTCAAAATTACTTTGAAATCCAATTAGTGGATTTCATACTCATTTTATTGATATTCTACACTTGATATTTTGTAGTTTTCAAGGTTTTTTGATGTTTTTATAACTGCGGAAGCTTTGATATAGGATAATATGAATTCAAGAACACAAAAATGAAGAAATCAATGTAAAGATGTACGAGAGTTTTAATGCGATTCGGCCAATTATGTCTATATCCACAAATGAGAGAGAATATTTCCACTATTCTTGAAAACATAAAAGAAACAGATCGAATGATAAAATGATTTCATTAGTAAGAAAAATCATAAAAATCACAAAACCACAGGATCTGTATCTGAGAAGAAAATCTTTGTGAAACTCTCAATATCTCAAAGCTCTTTACATCTACTACTTGCATCTGAGACCAAGGCTTTACAAGTCTCTCTCTCTCCTTAACTTTTTCTCCCCATGACCTAAAGTATTTATAGAGATATTCTTAAAATTTTTTCTTATTCTATAAGAAAACATAATATAACAACTAAGAATTATCTTATAAAATATTCATTACAAAAATGAATTAATACAAATTAGAAATTTGAAACATATTCTAATATATGCATTTCATTTTGATTTTGGTAGCTAGAATAATCTTGGAGAGCAATGACACAAAATGGAACAAAGAGGAGGCTGAAAGCATAAAACCTCAATCATGGATAGTCGCTAAGGAGCCCCAGCGCTTGTCGCGAACTTAATGCCCATAAATTTTCGAATTTAGCCCTTTTGGGCCCATACGAACGAATATTATAAATAGAACATTTAGGGTTTCAAAATGGGCTTTGGGTGAAGTTGGACACAGGACACCCAATGCTCTGTTTTGAGAGAAACAAGCTTGAGAAGAGAAGATTTCTACTCTATCCACAGTTGCTTTCTCTTCCTCTCATTATGACTCTCTTTACATTTGTTTTTATTCAATTTTAGGATGTTTTAGATTTTCTTTCTAAGACTATGTGTAATAAATCATTATCTTGATTATCATTTAATGATTGATGTTTATTCATATCTATGTTACATTGGCTATTCTTCTCTTAATTCTTGTGAGTAATTGGTCATTATTTATATGATTTATGATTTAATTTGAGACTGATAAGTGATGATTGAGTTAGACCATGAATGAAATACCATATGATTATCATAGAATAGATATCTTTATGAGATTACATGTGGTCTTATGATTTCTTGTGCTTAATGAGTTCCATAGATTCATAGTTATCATAAAGATGCTAGCTTGTCTATTGGAATATGTTATTGATGTGAGGAAATTAATATTACATTTGAGAAATCCACCATCAATATAGGGAATAAACATTGATTAATTAGACTAAGTACTTGATTCAAATTGGATTGATTTGGGTGAAATCAGTATGCTACAGATTTTGTAAATTGGTTTTCATTTATTTTTTATAGTCTAGTGTTTCCATTTTATTTAATCAAAAATTTCAATTTTTCACTTCATTTATTCAAATAAAATTGGAGTTAGTTTAATTTTAGTATTTGATAAATACAATCTCTGTGAGACAATACTCATAGTCACTATTCTATTACTTTTAAACGATGCATGCACTTGTGCAGTAGTTCATTCAGATACACAACAAAAATCACGGACTTTAATTTATTTAATTATTTTCAAATCTTCTTCACTTTCATGTGATTTTACTTTCAATTACCTCAAAAGAATTTAGGAATTTATTTTAGGAGGGCGTTAACCACCTCAAAAGCATTGTTGCTTAAAGGTAATGGGTAAAATTTTTTGTTTCAAACTCTGGACAAATCCTCCCCCTAAAAATATTTTTTCAAAAAAAGGAAAAAAAGAAAAAAAAGAGAATATATATATATATATATATATATATATATATATATATATATATATATATATATATATATATATATATATATATATGTGAAAAAATAAGAAAAAAGAATATATATATATATTAATTTGAGGAGGGCCCTCCCTCCATCAATTTAAGTCCATATCTTTGATATTTGGAGCCTGCCATAGTCATCTCTTAATGGTGAGCTTTGTACCCAACAGCAAAGGTTTTATGACCCAATTTTATTTTATAATGCTTAGTATTGTTGTTTTTTTCTTATAAATTCCATTTTTAAGAAGGAGTTTAGAGGATCTTTTGTCGCTTATAATCCTTCATTGTTTTGCTTCAAAAGCTAAGGTTAAATAACATTTTATTTGAATCTGAAAAGGTCCAAAAATGAAATGTTGACCCACAGACACACAATGTGAAATTTTGTGTGATAGCTAGATTTTCCAAGTCTGTGAATACTTGCCAAAATTTTCCCTTGTGAACACATTGAATGGGCTTTGGAAAATTTTAGGCATGCCTCTATCAAGAACAAGTCACGCCTTTTAAATACCTATCTATTCCACCCATCAACTTGTTCATCTCAGTCTATGCTTCGCTTTCCATTTTCTTTTCATGGTGGGGCAATTGGGGTCACTATAAATTTAGTAGTGGGGATCAATACGGTCCAAGACTAAATTAAGTTGGCAATAATTCAAAAGGTGTATATATACATATGGACAGGAAGACTCAAAAAAAGACTTGCTGTACGTTGCAGGCACAGCACTCTTTACTTATAATATCATCATATTATAAAACTGATGGAGAGATAAAAGAACAAAGACTATGAACAATGAAAAATATGAAGACAAATTTCATATTAATTATTAGTATTTTAGTGGTGGTGGTGATGGTGAAGAACATTGTGTTCACACTTGGTGCTAAAGTTCATCGATCTCCTCCTTCACTGGGTAACAGAGAAGCTCAGGCGCTGCGGGATTCCGGTTGGTGGAGAGGGGAGATAGTGGATTCCGATCACTGCGACTTGTCCGGCATAACTTGCAACGAGGAAGGACATGTGACTGAGATAAGCCAGCCATTTCTCCACGGGGCCAGCGGTGATCTTATCAAACTAAAGTTTTCTTCATTTCCCAGCCTCAAATCCATCAACCTTCGGGACGGTAGACTCAGTGGTAGAATCCACCAAATAGGTACTCCTAACTAAGCTCATCTTTCTTGACCTCTCACAGGAAATGAACTCAGTGGTAGTATCCCTGACCAAATAAGCTGCTCTTTCTAAGCTCACTCTGCATCAATCTTTCTAGGAATGAGTACAGGGTAGCATCCCACCTCAAATAAGTACTCTCATTAGCCTCAATATCTTGATCTTTCTCATGGCACGACCTCACCGGTCCGATCCCGAAACAAATAGGTAGTCTTGTTAAGCTCAACTACCTTGATCTCTATAGCAATAAGCTCAGTGGTATCATCCCAGACCAAATAGATGCTCTTACTGAACTCAATTATCTCGATGTATCAAACAATATGCTTAATGGCAGCATTCCGCACCAACTAGGTGCTCTCACTGAACTAACCTACTTTGATCTCTCTTGGAATGAATTAACTGGTGTCATCCCTTCCTCTTTTGGTCATATGTCCAAATTAATTTCTCTACATCTCAGTAATAATCAAATCACCGGCCCCATCCTGATGATATCAAAAACCTAGAGTTAGTTTGATTTGGACTTCAGTAGTAACTCAATCACTGGGAAGATACCATCCCAAATTGAAAATTTGAAGAAGTTGGAGAATTTGAATCTGTCCCATAATAAACTTTCAGGCGCCATTCCTCCATCTCTTACCTATGACTACAGGTGGACATCCATTGACTTGTCATACAATGATTTGGAGGGTCACATACCCTTTGAGTTGCAGTTTGAGTCTCCCCCGGGGGCATTTGAGCATAACAAAGATTTATGTGGAGAAATCAGACACTGGCCACACTGCAAAAAGGGACAAAAAATCACTCTAATCCTTGTTATTTCTCTAATTGCCACTTTGTGCATTGCATTTGCATTTATTAAATTTGTCTTCCTCCCAAGAAAGACAAGAAAAATGCAACATATGTGTAACAAGGACAGCAGGATTGATATCAACGAGGGAGATTTGTTCTCAATATGGGATTATGATGGAACAATTGCTTGCAAGGAGCATAATCCGATCAACGGAGGATTTCGATAAGTATTGCGTAGAGTTGGAGGGATATGGCAGTGTTTGGGGGCACAGCTGCCTTGTGGGAAGGTTGTGGCCTTGAAGAAGCTTCATGGATGGGAAAGGGAGGAGCCCACCTGCTTGAAAGTTTCGAAAATGAGGCGAAATTTTGTCCAAGATACGACATCAGGCATCAAATTAGCTTCATGGCTTCTGTTTACATAGAAGAAGCATGTTTTTGGTTTACCAGTTCATGGAACGAGGAAGCTTGTATTGTATGCTAAGCCATGAAGTAGAGGCTCAGGAATTGGATTGGATTAAGAGGCTGAATGTTGTCAAAAGCATTGCCCATGCTTTATCATATATGCATCATGACTGTTTCCCACCCATCATTCACAGGGACGTATCAAGCAATAATGTCCTCTTGAATTCACAGTTTGAAGGTTTTTTATCGGATTTTGGTACTGCTAGACTGCTAGATCCTGATTCATCCAATCACACACGCTTCTTGCTTTAGGAACCTATGGGTATATTTGCACCAGGTAAGATTACACCACTAGCTCTATTTTAGTATTTTACTCATCTATCAAGATAAGATTGATACTCACTTACATGCATACCATACATAATATATACATTTATACCTACTTACATCACGTAACATGCATATATACGTACACACACATATATATATATACCATACCTATATATATATATATATATATATATATATACTCATAACAGTGACTTTGATCCTTTTTTTAGTGTTCATTTCATTTTCAATGAGTGATGTATTAACAAAGATTTTTTTTTTTTTTTGGAATTTTACAGAGCTTGCTTATACAATGACTGTAACTAAAAAATGTGACGTATATAGTTTTGGAGTGGTGGCACTTGAGACAATGATGGGAAAACATCCCAGAGAAGTTATTTCTTCATTTTCATCCTCTTTGGGCCAAGATATAATGTTGAGGGATATATTAGATCCACGTCTCTCACTTCCAGAAAATCCAAATGTTGCTAAAGATGTAGTTTTTGCTGTACTTTTAGTAGTGCATTCATCAAAATCCACAATCACGTCCAACAATGCAACAGATATCCTACAAGCTTCTTGGTGATATTCCGTTTCCTAAATTGCCCTTTTATGCAATTTCACTTTATGGATTGTACAATGAAGAAAACGTACTTTGATAAAGGTAGATTATATGTAAAATTTGTACTTTTCTTTGTTTTGTTGTTACCAAAGTGTGCTTGTTCTTTTGTTGTTCTCAACTCCTTATCATATTTGGAAACTATGGGCATATTAGCATAAATTTAACAAATATTGTGTAATTAATGATGCTAATTTGGATCGTTGTGAAATCTTGAAACTATTGTTGTGTTCACGTGAAACAAAATGAAACGCCACGCGAGTGACATGGTTCGGTGATTATGCATATCGCGAAGGCAGGCTCAAGCTTTTCATTATATCGGAAATAGAGGATTCACGTAATATTTATAATAACGATGGATATGACCAATTTACTAAAATACCCTATACCCGTACCTAACAAAAGATGATATGCTTGAAGGAAAATATTGTCATACGACTCACGCCTCTTCGACTCGAAATATTTGCATTGCTCTTTTCTTTGATATAGTAGCATCTGTAATAGTATTATAGCTCCCTCAAAACTACTTTGAGATCCATAGGACTTTGTTTATTTAATTATCTTTTAAAACTTCTTCACTTTTATGGGTTTGTTCAATACCTTATATTTAGATGTTGGACTTCCAAAATTTTCCAATTTCTTGCCTGAATACTTGCCAAAATTTTTCCAAGTGAACACATTGAATGAGTTTTGAACATTTTTGGCATGGCTCTCTCTCATGTCAATGTCAAAATCCTTTGGAGCCCACCACAAACATCTCTTGATAGTTAGTTTGTACACCAATAAAAGATCCTATAACCTAATTAATTTTATAATGCATGCTTATGGTAGTGTTTGGTTGTTGGAAAGTATTAGGGAAAAAATATATATAAAGGAATTTTTTTTATTCGTGTAATAAAAATTTTTGAAGAAAATTAAATGTAAATAAAATCACTTAAAAAACGTGTACATTTTTAAATTAGTTAGTCTATGTATTGATAAGTTAAAATAAATAAATGAGTTTAGTAGTAAGTAAAATAATATACCAAGTTTCCTTTTTATTTTCATTTTTCTATTTTCTCCATTTTGTTGTTTTTTGTTTCTCTCAAATTTCCTCAGGAATCAAATACAACCTATGGATTTGTTACTTTCCTTTAGGAATTATAATGACTATAAATAGGTGGAGAAGAATGATATTCTCAAGGAAGGTTTAGAGGATCTTTTGTGGCTTATAATCCTTTATTATTTTAATCGAAAAGCGAATATACATTTTTGAAATCTAAGTGATAGCTAGAAGTCTTACATTATTTAGAGTAAATAATACGTTATTTGGAATCTTAAAAGGTCCTGCAAATATTATTTCTAATTTTCTAGGTGAAAATTTGTATGATGGCTAAAATTCTTACATGCATAATTAAGATTTAAGGGTCAATAACACACTATTTGGATCATGCATAAAAATTAATGTTTCATTAATAATTTACTTGACCTACTGAGCTTTCTACATATTAATTTGTTTGAATAATACATAGATGTAACTAGGAAAGACAAAGGAACACAAGCCTCACAATATCGCTAGTTTGTCATGTAAGAGGGTTTTCCTTGAAAAAATAAGTAACGGAAGAAGCTGATTTAGTTAAAAATAAATAAAAAATTATTGAAGGCATCAATTACTTTATTCATGGAATATTTGGAATCAATCATTTGTTATTGTTGGTGTTCTATCGTGAAACCAAGACTCAGGCAAGGGCAATATTCACCCAAATTAAAGAAGACTCTCTTATTATTCCCAGATCTCTCGGTATACTTCTTCGTCGAGAAAACCCTAGCTAGTGTTCTACAGAGATTAGCCCTTACACCGACGTCATCTATCCTCTACGTTATTAACGACCATAATTTAATATTTTTGATTGATCAAATCTGCCTTATTTGTTTTGAATCCTTTTTCCCGCGCGGTCTAAAGCAGCCAGCAGGCAGATGAACAATAGCGCGTCGATAAAGATGACTGATAAACCAAATATCGATAAAATGACGACAAGCTGCGTCGATAAAATGATAATAAGCCGGCGTAGATAAAGCGATGACAATATATGAATAAAACCTAAATCTTGTGGAAGAACAGCTATTAAGCAAGAAAATGAAATAAAAAGATTCAAAAGAGGGCGATTTCGGGCCAGAATGACCAAAAATCAACCCTCATGTCGCACAGGAATAGGCTACAAGAGAAAAAGATGAGAGAATGGCAGCTAGGGTTTTTTTGAATTTAGGTCTTTATTATGCATAAGTTGACTTACTTGTCCTTTAATAGGAAGGTTGAAAGGGTCTAACATTCTGGTAATTTCTATTGGGAAGACAAGTCAATAAAATAAAAATTGAATTAGAATTATATCTCTTTAACTAAAAATACATGTAAGTTAAATCTTGATCAACAGTTACTAATTAAACTTTTTTTTTTTATGGGAACAATATTTGTTTCTTATTTGGTACATTACATAGCTTGCCTACACCATGGTTGTGGCGAAAGTGTGATGCGTGATATAGCTTTGGGTAATTGGCCTTAGAGACAATAATGGAAAGCATCCAGAGAACTTATCACACCTCATTATCATCACCATTGTAATGCGCGATATAATGTTAAAGGATATATTTGATTCGCGTCTCACTTCCAGAGAAGATGTACAAGTAGCGAGAGATGTTGATGAGTGTCGCGGCTCATGTCATACCGTCAACACTCGTTTAGCTACATTTTATATCTTAATAAGTGCATTATTACCCGATATATGATTTTTGGATCTTGTGTGCATTGCGGTGAATAGGGTGGTCTTGAAGCTTTGGAAGCGCAAGAAGTGGAAACTAGCGACAGCGTCCGCGGCGTTTGGTCAACGAGAAGAAAAGTCAAGGAGCGACTAGCGTCGCAGCGTTCAACGTGGCGTTCCAGCGTTATGCTTCATAATTATAAAAAGCACGGGAGACCTAATTTTGGAGGGGATCGAAGAACGTATGGACATAGTGTGGAAAACGAAGCAACAACAACCCGAGAGATTGAAGAGACTCCGTTTTTTGTATTCCTTTTCTCAAACTTATTCATGATTTATAAAACCATGCTTGCAGTTAATTCGGATATGTTACAGAATTATTTACAGGGTTTGTTGAACCACATTTGATTGTGGATTAAGGCTTAAAATCTTATATTGATACATTTTATTCTGATTTATATTGTTGTTCTACATCGCTGGTTTTATTTTCATGGTGATGTTTGACATTGGCATCGAGATCGAGATAAGGACTCGGGGATATGGTAGAAGCTGACCCTTGGTGATCGGCGAATAGAGATATCTCGATTCCAAGTGTGGCAATTAGGGTTTGAGCATTTAAGTATGCGTTTCAATGTATAGGGCCAGGGCAGAGATGCACCCAACCCTACTAGCGAGATAGGCGGATATACCTCAAGAGAGGGTATCTCGTAGGCACGATCACCCCGTCATCGAGAAATCATTAATAGATTGAATAGCAATTCCTCTAGGTAAACATCCATCAAATGAGCAGAGGCAAAACCTAGTTTTTTCTCAAAAAGTGATTTCACAAGTTAATTAGACTTAGTTTATTTGATATTAGTTGAATATTCATTAAGGTTTAAGTTGGATAATATCATAGGGCGATTTGTTAATTGACGCTTCTCCTGTGGATCGATATCCATACTTAGGTACACTATACAACTTGATACGATGCGTGCACTTGCGCACATAGGCGTTTACCTAACTTATACAAATCACACATCGCGCATTCGGCCTATCAAGTTTTTGGCGCCGTTATCGAGGAGTAGTTTTCGTGTTGATATTGACAATAGCGCAATTAGATATTACTCTGGAATTTAATTTAATTTTAATTTTAATTTTGGTTATAAAAGTTCTTGTAATCCGGTCTTTGTGTTTTTGAGTGTGATTACAATAAGGTTATTAATGAATGCATGCGCGGGCACGGGGTCATGTTGAACTACCTCGGGTTTGATTCTAAACCGAAGAACCTTTACACCCGTTTATCTGGAGAGCAAGAGAAACGACAAAGAAATCTAGCAACCATGCGAGAACAATGAAGGGGCGCGATCGGGACCGAGAACAAAGCAGTCCTGATGGGAATAATGGCGGGAATCATGCTCCCGGTGCATTTTATCTGTGGATGATCCCATTTATGTTGCTAGAAGAGTTCGCCTAACCACCTACAGTTATCCAGTCTGCTATCCAAAGACCACCCATTCAAGCAAACAACTTCGAGCTGAAAGTAGTGACCTTGTAGAGGCAGACCCATTATATTTCCACGGGTGCAAGTGAGAATCGGGCCTGCACTAAAGCAACTTCATCGTAGTATGTGACACGATCAAATACAATGGGGTGACTAAAGAGGCTCTCAGACTGAGATTGTTTCCGCTCTCACTAGGTGATAGAGCTAAACACTGGTTGACAAGTCAACCACCACATTCCACTACTTCATGGAATGATTTAGTGCAAAAGTTCTTGACAAAGTTCTTTCCGCCTGCGAAAATTGCACAACTAGTGCAAGAGATCAATACTTTTAGACAACTGAAGGGAGAGAACTTAGCCGAAGCATGGGAGAGGTTTCATAAACAGCTAAGGAGGTGTCCACACCACAGGTTGACTAGATGGATGCGAGTTCATTCCTTCTATAACGGTTTGAGGGATGCGACTAGAGCGATTGATAGATGCCTCGTGAAGGTGCATTAATGGAAAACTACGGACCCGAGCATGAAATCACGGAGGATCTTTGCTACTAACACCCAATCAGTGGCCCCAGGGATAGGATTACCTAGATAAAGTTTGTGGGGCGTGGTGTGAGGTTCTCGGCAATGCAGTTGCTCATGTCACCTGACTCACTAAACATCTCACTAAACGACAAGGTGGTCTGTAAGAATTCCGTTCAGACCAGCCCATGGGAGTTATGCGAATTTTGTGGAGGACAACACAGCAGTAAGGAATGTCAGTCGAGACAGAAAATAGTAGAGCATGCCCAGTATGTGTCGAGGGTCAATTAGCCACAACTTGGCAGATCAATATGGGACAACAATTGTGAGACGAGAATCGGGGCCAAGGGTGGTGTAATGTCAGGCAATCGGAATTATGGATGGAGAACAATCGAACAACATCACAGCCACCATGGTGGAGTGAACCACCACGGAGAAAAGTGGACTTGGAACAAGCCCTTGCCCCGAATGCTTGCTTCTCATAACATAGCTATGAATGAGACAAGGCAAATATACCAAAACAGGCCTTGAGTTAATCAAGTATCACATTTGAGAAACCTGGAGGTGAAAATGGGCAAATGGCTAATATACTTAGAAGCGACAAAGGCTCCTTACTAAGCGGTCGGAGAAAAACCCTAGGGGCAATGGTAGGGAACATGTTAAGGCTATCACATTAAGAAGTGGTAGAGAGCTAGCTACACGAGGGTCACCACCAGTAGTAAGAGAAGAAGGAACTGAGGTAGTGATGAGTCTTAAACTCATCTATTTTTAATCCATTTTTCTTGCTTATTTTTAGTATATTCAGATATGTTTTAATGCCAAATTATGGATTATTCGCCAAATTATGGATTATTCACCAACTTTGTGTTTTGCAGGTTTTAATTCAAAAAAGAGCAAATTCCAGCAAGAAAGGAGAGAAAAAGAGCAATAGCAGGAGTCTCTGTCGCGATAGAGTTCGGTGTGTCGCGAAAAACATCTAAGCAAATGGCTAAGGAAATCTGTCACGACAATATTTCCTCAATCGCAACACAAAGGACTGAATATAGAAGAAGAGCTATGTCGTGACAAAAGATATTATTACATCCTTTGACAGAACATAGAAGATAATGTAACAAGTCGGCGGAGACAAAGCAAAATTAATGTTAACGACAAAGACTTATGTTGGATGTCGACACCGGGAAGAACACATCGCGACATAAAGTTCGCATTCGCGACCTTGGAAACAAAGAAAGCGAAATTACATCGCGACAAGGTATCTTATGTCGTGACAAGAAATTAAAGAGCTATATAAGAATAATACTACGATAGATCAGTTTATGTTGCAACATATTGAAAAATAGAAGGCAGAATCTATGTCACTACAGAATCTTCTCCTGTTGCGACACTGATTATTTCAACTTGGAAAAGCCTGTTGAGACACAAAGAATACGCAGAAGAAAGACGTCTGTCGCGACAAGACAATCTATGTTGCGATACTGAAAGACAAGGTTTCTAGTCTGTGGAGAACAAAGTCGCGACAAGCGTCTGGATGTCAGCCGACTTTGGTTACCCAGCGAGAGTTCAATGTTGCGACATACTTCAAAGCTGAAGAGAGGTTTCGTTGTCGCGACAGGGACTTTAAGGTCGCGACATAGAAATAAGCTTAACACAAATAAACAAGGTCGCGACAAACTTTTCCATGTCGCGACAAAGATTCCACATAAGGAAGAGAAGTCTTGTCACGACAAAACAGAAGTGGGTAGCGACACAAAGATGAGTTGAAGGCAAAAGTTTTATCGCGACATAAAAAACCTGGTCACGACAAAAATGCTGACGATACAAGAAACAATGTTGCAATAAGAACTAAATGTAAGAGTCATCGCAACATAAAACTGGTCATGGCTAATGTGACCAAGAAGCTGGCCACGTAAAACAATGTCGCAACACAATTGTTAATGTCGTAACATAAATGTTCCAATAAACACACAAAAGATCCTGGTCGCGACAAAGAGGAAACTTCTCATAGACAAGACAAATATGTCGAAGAAACAAATAATCGTCACGACAGACCATCGCATATGCCGCAAATGTGAGACCTCGCAACAAAGAATTAAACTTGTCGCAACAACACATTCAGAAGCCACACCGAGAATGCATTATGGGCTATAATTTTAGGGATTTACAATGTAATCCTCAAATTTAGGCCCGAGCTTTGTGGCTCTATGAGCAGAAACATTCGAGGAAAGCGAGGTAAACTACTGGGCGAAACCGAGCATCTAGTGGAGCTAAGGGACTCTTTTTTGTATTATATTTTTTCCTTTATTTTATTTTTCTTTTCTTCGGGAGATTAGATTTAGCATAGATTTCACTTGTTTGATCGACTTGAAACAAAGGAATTGTTTGTGAAGTTTCTGCTGAGCTAAATCTGTCAAGATCAATTCGATTACTGTTAGAATCTACCTAAGTCTAGAAGAGTTCGATTCATTTCTTTCAGTTGATTACAGTTGCACTGGAAATTTCTTGATCAGTATTTCAGTGTTCATTGTGATTCAATTTTCGAAAAATACAACTTCCGTTGGGAAAGATATGATGTTAGTTATGGTCTTTCCTGCACAATTAGAAAGAGATTTCTTGAATTGATAATTTTGAGTTTATTTGAATGGTGTTGTTCATGAAGTGAATTGTTCCCAACATTAGTAACTTATACCCAATTAAGGACTATCATCTGGCTTTGATTTCTAGGAGGCCCTCTGAGTGACATAGAGTTTAGAGATTCCTCGAGTATATGATGCATTACTTTCTGGGGTGGGTATAGACTAATATCAAGAATAATATTTAAGAGATTACTTAGATAAATCATCAATTTACTCATATTTGAGAATTAGTCGAGATCTAATATCAATTTAATCAATTAGAGATTTTTTCGTCTTGAGGAATGATTTTGATCCCGTGTTAGCTTAGGATCTAATCAAGGAAAAAAGGGAACTCTTAAAGACTTCAAGGATGAGATATTCATTCGGCCTTGTAGAAATATGGCAATGGCCTGCCTTTGGGAAGCAAGAATCAAGTCTCATAAGAAATCTTAGATGCAAGTGATCGAAAAGAAAATACCTGCATCTTATAGAGAAAACTGACATGAAGTAATTGTTAGACATATGTTTTAAAATGAACATGAATCTCTAATCAATGAAATAAATATGGTCGAGGAGAAACTAAACTATACTACCTTGCTCTCGACAAATTCAAATTCCAATTCATGATAGAATAGAATTGGGACATGTCAAGTAGAATCGATAATTTCACAAAGCAGCGTACTCTAGTGTCTACTCAAAGAATAACTGCTCAATCTAGCTTTAGATCTAGGATTTTATTTTCTTTCTTTATTTATAGATGTATAAATTTAGATAGTGAAATTCTTAGTTAGGTTCTGGAAATTTTATGAAATGGAAGTTCAAATAGCTGAACTCGAGTAGTCAGAGGTAGTTGAACTATGAATCTCTTCTTTAATCTCACTGAATGATATTCTGACTTATAGGTCCACTTTATTACTTGTACGAATTGCGGCACTTGGCAAAGAAGATGACCAAACTAAATTCTCTTAATAAAATTATTGACAAAACCATTTTTATTATTAGAATACAAGTTCTATTTTTGGTCAACAAGTTTCGTGCCTTTACTGAATAGTAATAGTCCTTTTGTAACAGTAGTAGAAATTTAATCTATATATAAAACTGGTCAACATGTAGTGGAACACCAGCTCCTAAATTGGGAGGTCAGAGCACCCAAGAGGGAAGCTAGTGGTGAGACACCGGGATGGGAAGAAAGAACTGAGAAACAGCGCCATACAACTGAGCCCAATGCACTACATTCATATCCCCAATATTGAGGTAGAATAAACTGATAAGCAGCTTTGCTAAATTCATGGCTATTTAAGAAAACTACATATCAACATTCCATCTGGCCGATGCATTAGAACAGATGCCCATCATACATCAAATTCATGAGATATACTCTAAGAAAGTTAAGGTTATTGGGGACTGAGACAACAAATCTTGCGTAAGGAGCGCAAAGTACATACTCGGGAGGAAATTATCGTGTCGAAGGATGCAGTGCTTACACCTCCTATAAGATAGTGAACTTGACTGGAGAGCACTATGTGATTCGGGGATCCAAGATAACCTCAAGCCCTTATCCATTTCGAGACGACTCAGTTTGTGTGAAGCTGCACCTACTACGCCACAATCGCAACTCAATGATAGATTATCAAAACATCCTCATGAGGATAGGTGATGCTAGTAAGTTGTAGATAAGTTTATCTTCCTAGCTAACTTCAAAGTAAGTTAGACATGGAGGAAGATAAAGAGATACCCATCATATCGCGCACTATTCCTACAACCGGCGGCTATGATCGACAAAGTGGCGGAGAGTCGAAACTAAGGCTAGGATGATGAAGTCGATGAAGGTATTTAATGCTGAGGCATCGAAGCAAGAGAGTGATACATAAAGCTTCATGATAGAGGTAGTAGGCTATAGTGCCTAATTAAAGTGGTTCTGACCGACCTTCGAGGCTAGCCTCAGGCAGAGTGCTAAGGAAGAGCTGAGTGAAGAGGCCGAAGAGTATGTGATGTGGATGGATTCTTTCCAGCCAAACAGGAGGAAGTATTATGAGTTGTTGGGAGAGAACACCCAAACTTCAATGCCCTCGGTCGAGCGACCACCGCAGTTGGAGCAAAAGCCACTTCCTAGTCACTTGAGGTATGCATACCCAGGGGAATCCTCAACCCTACTAGTTATCATATCAAAGATCTCTAACAAAGAATGAAGAAGAGAAAATTTTGAGAGTGCTTGAGATCACAAGAAGCATTCCGGGTGGTCTCTACCGACGGTGCGATCCGCCTCTCCATGTGTATGCACCGAATCCTATTGGAGGATGGGCACAAACCATCAATAGAAGCCTGTATGAGACTAAACCTCGACAATAAAGGAAGGGATGTTAAGAAAGGTCAAATGGTCAGCTAGGAGGATTTATCCCATCTGATAAATCAGGGGTAAGCCCAATACAAGTCGTCTCAAAAAGGAGGGACCACAAGGATAATGGACTCCGAGAGTAACGCGACCGCTACCTTCTCAACAAAGCATAGCGGAGGATTTGCATTGTGATCAACAAAGTCAATAAGGTTACGAAAAGATCACTTCCCACTTCCATTCCTAGGATCGATGCCAGACCTACCGGCAAGGCATGAGACATCGCTTTCTAGACAGTATTCGTTACAATCGCATCACTATATCACAAAGATAGACCAAGAGAAAACAATATCTACTTGCCCATGGCATTTTGAGCGAAGTAATGCCCTTCGCTATGTAACGCACCGAGCATGTTTCAACGTTGCATGATGGCCATATTCTCAGACATGGTCGAGAGAAATATTGAAGTATTCATGGATGATTTCTCTGTGCTAGGGAAATCTTTTGATAATTTCCTGGAGAACCTGAGACAGTATCGATCGCATGTGAGGAAACCAACTCAGATCGACCGGGAGAAGCAGTCACCATGTAGCGGCGAAGCAACAGACGGGGCATCGGATATCGAAGAGGGAATCGAGGTAGACAGAGCTGCTTGAAATAGAAAAGCCATCGCCCCATCTTCGAAAGGAATAAGGAGCTTGTGCCACGCAGGTTTTCTACAAGAGATTCATAAAGGATTTCTTCAAATAAATTTAAGCCCCCGTCGACCGCCGCCTGCTGAACGCCCTCGAAGCTCAAGGATCGCACTCAAAGCATTCTGCTTCAAACAAAGTCGGGTTTCAACACCTATCGAAAGAATAGTTTGATCGAATCTTCCTTTGAACTCATGTGATGCAGTGACTACGTTAACGGGCGTTGTTAGCCAAAAAGGGACAGAACTTTTCAGGTTATCTATTATGCGAGTCGGACGTTGAATGATGCGCAACTCAATTATGCAACAACTGAAAAAGAACTTCTAGCTATTGTGTTTGCGTTTGACAAGTTTAGGCCGTACTTAATTGGTAACAAGGTCATAGTGCACACCGACCATTTAACCATAAAGTACCTGATGACCAAGAAGGACGCTAAACCGAGACTACACGTTTTATCAGTCAAGAGTCTTAATTTGGAAATTAAAGATAAGAGCGGAACTGAAAATTCAGTAGCCGACCACCTTCACGATCGGGAGGGGTCGAGAAAGAAATTCAGATCAATGATATTTCGATGAAGCCTCGCAATTGAAGACAAAAGCCAAGATCGTGGTTTGATTGGTGAATTACTGTAGCAAAGTGCTTCCCTTCAGAATTTAGTTATCAAAGAAAAGAAGAGATTCTTCGTATAGTCAAGACCGCTACTAGGAGGAACCCCATCCCAGATAAGACCGTGGCCGACCAAATGATAAGAAGATGTATCCTAGAAGAGGAAGAAAGCATTTTGCCTATCATTACGCACTAAATTGGCTGGAGGCACTCGGGGAAATGGGACAAATTGCAAAGGTGCTTTAATCTGATTCTGTGCACCATCACCTAGTGCACTCGGGGTACATAGAACAACATTCAAGACACCATCGAATGTCGCCATTTAGCTAGTGTTCGGAAACGCACACTTATCTAAGTGGAATCGAGCAAAGCATACCGTAACTGTAGTCAATATGGATAGTAAGATGGTCTATGAGAAACGATGTTGCAAATCTAAAGGAATTAGAGGAGTTCGCAATGAGGCATACGAGAACGCAAAATATATAATTCAAAAGATGAAAGCCCGTCACGGCACAAACACATCTCATGGTTAGCTCGAGGCAACAACAAGTCCTCTGCTTAACTCTCGACCAAACTTTTCCTAGGAAATTAAAGTCACAAAGGGTCGGGACCATTTATCATGACTCCTGGTTTTTTTCACACGGAGGAGCCGAAATTACGATCTAGAGAAAGGAACTCAAAGCACACACAACGGTCGGGGCTTACTACTGGGGCGGTTTACGCGAAAGGTGCCATTCATCTGAGTGCACTAGAAATAGTTCCGTAAGGAGTTATGCAGTCCCGGGATCTTGGGAACATTAAGATACAGGGAAGTCGAGCTAACGACAGTAAACAAAGCGCTACTTGGGAGGCAACCCAAGCTTTTTGATATTTCTTTCTTTCCGAAGCGTAGTTTGAGTGTTTTTAGTTTTTTTGGCATGTTTTTTTTTTCTTTTAGTACCGATTTTCGTCGCTTGTTTTCGTGGACCCGAGATAGCAAGTAAGTGCAGAGTTTAGGTTCGAGAAGCTCATTTCGCGAGTACCGATAGACGTAAAACGCTTGCAGGTCGTACTTATGTGCGCAGCGCACGCGTCAGCCCCAAGTAACATAAAGGTACTCACAAGACGAATATCGATCCACAGGGGATGTGTATCGACTCACAAAGGTTCCTACTTTTAGATACAGGGCGAAGAGATGATTTTGGGAAAGAAAGTGAATATGAAAGCTCTACTAAGTTTTAGATTCAATAAATTACTGGTATCAAGACTGTGGTTATGTCTCCTCAATGCTCAATGGATTATTTTCAAGGATGCTATTATTCAATATATTTATCATTTGTCGACGCGAGGTGATTCCATTTACTTAGATATCCTCTCGAGGTATATCCGCCTATCTCGTGAATAGATTTGAGTATATCTCTATCTCAACTCGATATTCCGAAATGCTTAAATGTTCTAACCCCAGATGCCACCTTTCATGATCTAATATTCTATTACTCATCTAACCTAAAAGTTACTTCCACCCGCATCCTCGGGATAACCCCATCTCTCGAATCTTGGATCTCCGCAGATTATGCCAATGCTCGCCGTGATATCACCATATAATTAAATCATAGACGTAGAGCGTATGAAAACAAATAGATAAATATCAATATAAAGTACTAATTTTAATCCATCAACACATGACAGGGTTCAACAAAACCCTAGATATAGATCTGTAACATAACGAATGCTAGAATGAAAATGTTTAGTATTAAAAAACATTCACTCTCAAATCCAAAATGAGAAATGTTATTAAATCCCGCACTTCTTCGTCTCGTGTCATCACGCTTCCGAATTCCGCGCCTCGCTCGCACGCCTCCCGATGCCCCGATTTCGAGCCATTCAGACTTAACACGGTGCAGATTCAGCCGACGTCGCTGAGCTGCTGGAAACTGCCGCGACGCCGAGACGCCGCGACGCTTTTGCCCATTGTTGACTTCTCAGATTGTTGACCCAACGCCGCGACGCCGACGTGCCACGGACGCGGGGAATCGTCACATGTTGAACCACGAGCAACCAATTTCCCGCTTGTTCCCCATCGCTCCGTATGCTTCCAAATGTTCGCCTTTTACCAATGTACCCGCATCCAAACCAAACACTAATTCGTGGAGTCTAGCTATAAAACTAAGAAACATTATAAAATAAATTTCACAAAGAAAACCGACGCGTAAGTATAATATGAGTGTTTGTGCACTCATCAATTTAATGAAAGTTGAAACTCATTCAGGGGGTTTTCTCATAGTTAAAGTTTTTCCAAAATTTTTGAATTTGACCTTCTCATCACGCTATGACGCCCCAACGCCAGCGACGCCAAAGAAGCTAAAATCCCCAAGCTCTCCCGTCACATCGCGAATGCTGATCCCAACGCCGATGTCAAGCGTGCACCTTATTTTATACCCTCTCGTAACGCCACGACGCTGGGTTTCAACGCCGCGACGCCGATTTCACACGCCGAACGCTACACGGATTTCAACGCCGCCGGACTCGCTTAAAGGATCGTCGAACGCTATTATCGACCTAATGCTCCAACATTTCGCTTGGCGAACGTAGCGTCATTCCTTTGCCTTCATCAGATTTCTCGAAAAAAAAAAAAATCTGTGAGCACACCCATTTTTTTTCATATACCTAGAACACATACTAGGCTTGTCCCACCTGGCCCTAGAACCCCACAAGCATTATGACCGCCCTCGATCCACCATTCACTGCCCACCTGCTTTGGGAGCGCTACTCCTGCCGCATGTGGAGCCAAGGCTCGCATTCAGCGACAGTGATCGATTTTCGTTTTTCAGGTCTTGTTTAGGGCTCAAGGTACCTAGAGTGGTTAGGATAATGGCGCCCCAGGTTGGGAGCCATTACAAAGCCCATCTCCAAAGTGCACACTAGGTGCTTGACCATTTGCCTAAGAGAAGGTCAAATTTCACTTCGCAAGTCGACCCCACCGCATCACACGCCTGTTGTGAGGTCTAGAGGCCAAGGAGAGATAAAATCTTTCACACTAGCCTATCCCGACCCTAAGGCGCCTACTGTCGAGTAAGAGAAAAAAGATGAATCGTAAAGAGAGGCCTGCGTTGGAGGAGCCTGTGCATAGTTACGATCATGACAAGTTTGTCAATGAGAGCACGGCTGAGAAGTTCGGCTTCATCTCCAAACATAGGTCGTTTATTAAGGAGAAGGAGTTTCACCACCCCGATGACTTCTTTCGCAAAACGATTGCGAATAAAAGTGGACGAGCGTGCACTATGTCATCCTCCTAGCTCACCGGCCACAAGTGTGGCAAGGAGAATCTTAAGTCAACTCAGATCCCATGTATCAAAAAGAGGTACAGGTCGTGTGACTTCATATAAGTCTATCAACCTAAGATTATAACCCAGGAACCCATTAACCCGAGGCCTTTACCTGGCCCACGAGCAACACACCACCCGCAGGTCCCAGATGTCAATTCAATGGGCACAAAGAGGAAGATTAACAATTGGCAGCGCCACCTGCACCCCAACCAAACATTTGGCTTACATTCCTATATAGTATGGTATCACTTCCATCACATCAGCTCCCATTCCAACGACTAACGTGTGTGAAGTGACGGCTGGGAGCCAGCCCCGCTTCAACTATGCCATCATCCAGGACATTCCATTTGATGTTGGGCAGGTTATAGAGGATGCAATCCTCTATAATAAGGATGCCAAGATGAACCTAGGGCACCCCTTCCTTATTTACGACCTTTTCAAGCAAGCCGAGGTGCCTCGAGGAGACCAGGGCTCGATACACCCGATTAAGGCGGGATTGCGAAGGCTAAGAAAGATAACTAGTACCTGGGTTACCGGAGGAGGTGTACAACTCTAGAAATGAGCCCTCCAATGAGGGGATGAGCCGAGAGCTTATCGCTTTAGGTTTGGCCTCCCGTAGCACCTGTGGAGAGGCTCGCGCTCTCTCCTCCTAACCCCATCACATGGGCCATCCCTCGGAGTGAGGACCCACGCTCCTTCCACTACCCAGAGGACCAAAAGTGTGACCTCACCGCCGCTTGATGACATCGATAAGACCCAGGAGCACCTGTCTCATCACCGTGATATGGATGCCTCTCCATAATCGACATGTGTGCATCGGGCCATGCACAACTGCGCCGACCATCGTCCGCAAATCGCAGCCCCTCCAGAACAACCGGCCCAGCTCTCCTCACCTTTCACTCGCTACACCTCCACCGCCACCCCAGCTGATTCGAGCGATCTGTCGGAAGTTCACTACACCCTCTCTTGTTCTTTCATAAACAGGACACCGGCCCACACTCGCTGGTGGTAGCGGGTGATTGCTCATGGTTTTGCGGCTTGGTCGGTTCTTATGTTTCATCTCAGGTTTTCTACTGCGGTGTCTATTTCATGCTTACTTATGTGTGTCAGTGTTTAGGGTTTCTTCTGTTTAAGTCATTGCCTTCATTGTGGTCTATTCGTGGCTTATTTTTTGTTTCGTCTACTCGGAGGTTCCCTGCTTTAGCTCATCTCCTGTGTCTTAGTAGTTTTTAGTAGTTTGTGCGAGTGATGCCATGATTGCCAACTGCGATCCCTTTGACCACTTCAAACCTTTCTGGAAAAATACATAGTATAAATCAAGAAAGGATCTCGTAGGGTCATAGGATGCTCTGGGAATTACATGCTGTATAAAGGGGGAGGGATATAGTGAGTCACCTCTGGGTATCTAAGAAACCACTTTCAAGTAGTCTACCGCACCCACACATATATGATCTCCGTGGTATACCTAAGCCCCTCAACCCATTACTAAGGTTCAACAAAACCTTCTGGGCTCTAAAACACCAAAGTGATGGGACACCTTAGAAAAAGAGGATTGCCATCGAGCCCCAATAAAAAAAATAAAAAAAACAAACAAAAGTAAAAGTAAAAGTAAAAGTATGAATAGAAAAAGTGGGAGCTTCTAGTCGAAATCCCGGGCACATTCCAGGGGCTTTTCAAAGCCTAATGGCTTGAGCCAATCGTCAGGGAGCCATTGACTCACTCCGCCTGCTACACGGGGACGCAGGATGGGATTTTTCCATATATTAGACCCTTAGGGTTTGAAGGAGTGTTCCTGGGGTGAAGTTCGAGGGACCAATGCCCGGTGCCCTTAACTAACTAATGGGGAGCCACCAACTAATCCTCACACAGAACACTCCAACATAAACTTAAGGGCACTGTATTTCTTTCTTCATGAGTGTAGGTTAGTTGAATAAAAAGTGGTGCATTCTTATCCTTCCTAGTTAGACTCTCTCAATAGGTAAGTTAAACCAAGCTCGGGGTACTAGAACCGGTTATATGCTGTGAGATCATGCACCAAAGGCACATAGACTCCTCGGGAAAGGCTATTGAACACTTAGAAGGTCGAGTCACTACAACTAAACCCGTGTTCAACTCGAATTCTTTCAAAGTCTAACAACCTTACGGATCCTCTAAAATTTGTAAAAAGGGCAAGATTTTATGAGTCTATCCATTTTGATCCTTCCTTTTCGCAACGTACCATCACAATCAAGGTTGCGGGAGTGCTAGTATGTTAGTTTCTATGTGTCTAGTTTTTAGAGTTTCGCTTAGGACAAGCAAGAAGTTAAGTTCTCTGGGGTGTGATGAGCGCATAAAACACTCATGTCATACCCGCCCTACTAATGCTTTAGCCTCTATTTTATATCTTAATAAGTGCACATCTGGCTCGATATCTCGATTTTGGATTCAGGTGTATCAGTAGTGAATAGGTGGTCTTAGAAGCTTGAACTCCAAAGAAGAAGTTATGGAAAATCTGAAGAATATCATGATGTGCCAATGTCGTAGCACGCCCGTCACCGTAAGAAAAGTCAAGGAGGCCGATCTAACGCTGCACGTCCCAACGCTCACGACGCTTCCTCGTGAATTTTGCAGCATGCTCGTAATTATAAAAAGCAAGGGAGACCGACTTTGGTAGGGATCAAGAACATACGACGTAAGGCGGAAAACGAAGCAAGAAAGAACCCGAGAGATGGAAAGAGACTCTGGTTAGATTCATTTTCTCAAACTTATTCATGATTTATGTAATCCATGCATGTATTTAATTCTGATATGTTCTAGAATTATTTCTCAGGTTTTGTCGAACTCGTTTAAGTTAAATGGATTAAGGCTTAAATCTTATATTATTCAGCTTTATTCATGATTTATATCGATCGTTTCACATCTTTGGTTTATTTTTGGTGATACCAACATCTGCATGATCATGCCGGGTATCCTAGATCGAGAGATAAGGACTCTGTGGATATGAGTAGAGCAACCTCGTCAATCGCGAACAGAGATATCCCGATTCTGGCAAGGCAATTGTGGTTAGAGCATTTAAGCCTTGAGATAGGTCGGGGTAGAGATGCACTCAACCCTACATCGGCAAGATAAAGTGATATACCTCGAGAGAGGGTATCTCGTAGGATCATCATCCCTGGTATCGAGAAATCATTAATGTATCGAATAGTAATTCCCTCTGTGTAAACATCCATCAAATGAGGTGTGGGGGAGGCAAAACCCTAGCTTTTCTCAAAAAGTGATTTCACGAGTTAATTATACCTAGTTTTAATTTTGATACATTAGTTAGATATTCATTAAGAGTTTAAGTTCGTATAATATCATGTAATAATTTCAGAGGTCAACGAACTTCTCCCGTGGATCGATATCCATACTTGTGTACACTATACAACTCGATACACATGCAAGGCACTTCATAAGACATAAGGCTACCTAGCTTATACAAATCACACATCACGCATTCGACCTATCATATGTAGTTTTTGTGGTATTTTTAGCTCTCAAATGCATTCATTCAAATCAACAATCTCGTCCAACAATGCAACAAGTATCATACAAACTTCTTGGTAACATACCATTTTCTAAGTCGCCTTATTATGCCATTTCCTCCGTGAATCAAGGACAAGAAATATAATTTCGTGTGTAAATCGGTGACACCCTAATTCCCGAGGGTAGAAATTTTGGACTTTTTATTTATTTATTTTTTTGCTACTGATCAACTATGTTGCGACAAATGATTCCCTGTTGTGATAAAGCATCATGAGTGGTTTGTCGCGACAGCCTCCGTCACGCCCGGCCGTAGCGTACCGCGCTTGTCACGCAATGGGTCCGTCGCAACACAATTTCAGAACAGAACAAAGGCCTTTCTACTCTGACCACACCCCGGGTCGTGACACAGCCACGGCCGCGATGACAAGGGTCAAGGGACTTTGTCTCGACAGGGAAAACCTATGTCGGGACCCTGGTCACCCAGTCCCAGTCCTAGCCCCAAACTCTGTCCCGACACCAAAGTTCTGTCTCGACACGAGGCCAAGCAATACCCATCGGGATGCAAAATCTTTGTCAGGACAGAGGAGCTAGGGCGCCGGTCGCGACAGGCCTGTTTCACCACGCCTCCGCACTCCTATCGGGGAATTGTCATACAAGACGCACGCGCTGTCAGGCGCGATGTCGCCGCGACGACGCGCCTCGTCACAGGCACTATCGCATGCCTGCGCTACTGGCCGCAACACCTGGGACCCGATCGCGACACAAAGATGAAAATGGGTAGTAGCTCACTCGCCCCTTCACTTCTAGCTTCTTTTCCTTCTTCCTTTCCATTCCAAAACACCATAATTTCAATTCTAACACCTTTTATTACAAAGATAATGTGAAGCCTCGGAAACTCGCTAAACTGAGGAATCATACAGAACGAGCTTAATTACAACCTATGTTCTTATTACTAACAAAAATCTAGGTTTTCACCCGCATTTTACAAAATACAACACAAAGCCAAATCTTGCCTTTCCTCCTCCAATTAAGGTCCTGATGAGTTCGTCCCTCACAGACTTCTAAGACATGAAATTATTTCACGACTGGGGTGAGCAATGCCCAGTAGCTTGAACTTTTCCTGGCTACTTCGTTACTCTCCCACCTAAATGCGCACAATGGCACTCAAACATCCATTCATCCCATACAATTGGTAATTTACATGGAATGATCTTATGTCATGCACGTAGATGTGACTCCTCATGCCCACAACCCGAGTCCCAACCGACTCCCTTATACTTGCAATGCCAAGTGAAAATCAGGTCATCGGTGTTTCACCCAATGACTTTAATTAACTCATCGACTGAATTCTCCAATACTCATTTGAATATCATCAAATTCGTATGTTTATTTAATATGCTACGCTATTTTTCGAGGTCTCACCGGCAGATCGTCGCACGCCTTCCGACATTTTTACTCAAGCCACCAACGGTGATCATGTTCAACAAAGGTATAGATTTGGGTCTTTCACCGTGGGGTCTCGCCTAACTTGCTATGCCCAACATTACGGTATTTTCTTTTTCTTTTTTTCATTTTTCATTTCATACCATTGTGAGTCTCAATTTGGACGCTGTCCGTTTTGAGCTCACCACACATTCACCAAAATGGTGAATTAACCATTTCTATACACTCACACCCGACTCGATACGATGTGACCATGCATATGAATGCAATCATGCCAATTCATACATACAACTTTCATGATTCATAAACAATTGTATTTTTTTTTACAATATAATTTCACATCATTCAAGCAATCATGTTAACACATCATTTAGCATGCATTAACCAAATAATTTTTTAACATAAACACATGTTATTCATTTCAGCAACACACACCAAACTGTACACATGGACAGTTAGAAAAAAAAACCTGTTTCATAATCCAACTTTGGACTATCCGAAAGTAGTCCGGAATTTCGATTTCTGGGCTGTCCGAAACATGCCCAGAATTTCAGTCCATGGTTTGTCCGAGACAATGTACTGGAAGATTCGGCCCCAAACTCCGAGATCAAACGCATGGCCATTTCCGCCTAAAACCCCAAACCATTTATATGCATTTTAAACGGCACCAAACCAAAGAGGCAGGGCTCCAGCCTCTCTGGAATTTTTATCAAACCCTCGATTTCTCGGTCTCTACTAGTTCGCTGTCATGGTTAGCTTGATTTTCGCCTCGCCCGACCCGAACCGTCATCCAATCGCCGGAATCTCGGTGAGAAGCGTGTGAGTTTATCTCTATACTTCTCCTTCTCCTACTTTCCTTCTTCTTTCCTTTCCACCAAATTTTGCCCAAGCGCGGTCAAGGGATGTCCTCACGCACATGTCAACACCCTATCAAGGTTTCGATTTTCTCTTATCCACTTATCCATAACATTGGATTTCTATCCAATCATGTGGTGACACATGCCCCATATGGGCCCTACTTAGACTTGTGTTTGACTTGTTCTCTACTTGACACGTGGCTCAATGTGAGCCACTCAACAAGTGCCAAGTGTCACTCGTGACTCTCGGTGCCTCGAAAAATGTAAAATTCCAACTGTCTCAAAATTCAACGGGTTAACTAGATTTCGCGATACGATTCCAACGGTGAAGTCCGTTTTATCATCCGTCTCTAGAAAAATTTCATAATCAAATTACTCGCTTTACTCATTTTTTTAGAAAAATCAAGCCAGTCGACTATGCAGGTACTGTGTCACCCTGACCGACCGGGAGCCATAAACCGCCTGCTCGATAGTCGCGACCCCGTCCCCTCGAAACCTCAGGAACTAGAAGCCTCGCCGCTCGAACTCCAGAAGAAGACCGACTCTCCTTCATCTTCAAGCCCCAAGACCCGTGATCTCAAATGCTCACAAGGCCCTCTATCTCTCTCTTCTCTCTATGGCCATAAAATGGGCTCCGACCATGTAGTCCATGTCCCGGGTAGAGGAATCCCACTATTCGCCTCGAATGGACAACTTCAGCCCATTCTTAAACTTCCTCACCTTAGCCATATATCTATAATACGAGTCATCAACAAACCTTAACTCATGAACTTAGCCACGCACTCCATCACTATCATCAAGTTTCCTCGCTTAGCTCTAGAACTCCTAGGCCTTCGAAAGTTCAAGAAGGGCCGTAAAAATACTACCACTAAGAGCCTGCTAAGTTACATGGAACTTGCTCATTATTATTCTAAGCTCTAGAGGTCTTAACCTACCCCACCACACTCGGGATTCCTTCACCCTAGCCGGGAAAGGTTTAGTCTAATCTGGGTCGCATCGAGGTGATCCCCATGGCCTCCAATATCTTCTCACTACGAACCAATGGTCTACCACCATCGGATCCCTTCCCCTCGTGAATGCTCTGAGATGATGTGTCTTAAACCCGTGAGGTTACTCGAATCCTCCCCCGACCCCCCGCCACCGGCCTATGGAATGACAATACGAGGCCCCACGGCCTCCACAAAGGCCTGCTAGTAAAAAATAGGTGGTGCCTGGCTGGCACCTCATGGACGACCTCTACGTCCCCATCCTCGACTTTCCATCTACACACGTCAAACAGAAATAGAGTTATTAAATTTACGATTTTTTTTTCATGTTCACTTTGTTTTCTGAACCCCTAAGGTCATGTTTTCTAACCCTAGTGTTCCACACACAATTTATCATGAAAAAGGTTCACACAATTCATGCACATACCACACACATGAATTCATCAAAATGCACAATGGATGGCGGATCGTAAACTCAGACCCCATCGAGTCCCAGTATTCATATACCCAAGCTCGATACCGCCCAGGATAACCTAATTCCCGAGGGTCGAAATTTCGACTCTCTTTTTTTTTTTTTTTTTTTTGCTATCGATCAACTCGATAGAGGATTCCTTTGTCGCGATAGAGTCGTATGAGTGGTCCTGGTCGCGCCGCCAACGTGTCCTCGTTATCCGCTACCGCTGCGGCGATGCGCACGCCGTCATACGTCCTCTATCTTAACACAATTTATGTGTCGCGACACAAGGCCTTCCGGCCTTGACCACACCTTGTCGTGACACAAAGCCACTTGTCGCGACATAGGTCAAGAGACTTCTATCGCGACCCTTAGTCACCTGGGCCCCAGCCTTCCAAACTCCCGTCGCGACACCAAAGTCCTCGTCTCACATGGCTGCTAAATCTCATCGCAACGTAAAATTTTCTATCATTTACGAGGAGTCAGGGGCAGTTTGCTGTGACAAGGATTTTCTATCTCGACAGCCTTCAGCCTTGTCACACGATGCACTCGGGCCATGCATCAAGCAGGCACGACGCAAGATATTCAGGCGCTGCAGCCATCAAGACCACTTTGTCGCGACATGTGGACCCTGGTCATGGACAATAAAGATGAAAACTGGGCAAAGAGCCCACTGCCTCCCTTCACTTCCAACTTCTCTTTTCCTTCTCCCTTTCCTTTCCAAAACACCATAATTTCAATGTAAATTAGTCTTTTTATTATAAAGACAATGTGAAGCCCCGAAAAACTTTCCAAAATGTATTAACTACATAAGAACTAGTTTAATTACAACTCCATGTTCTTTACATGTCACAAAAATCCGGGGTTTTCACCCGCATTTTTACAAAATACAAAACAAAGCCAACATGGCTCTTCCTCCCGCACCATAATCCCCTGATGAGCTTTGTCCCTCCACGCACTCCAAGACTAAATTCTTTCCCACGACTTCAAGTGAGCAATGCACAGTAGTTGAATTTTCCTACATGGGTTACTCCCTACTTAAATGCGCATGCAATGTCACTCAAACATCCATTCACATCCCATACAATTGCAATTTTTACATGGACGATCTTATGTCGCACGATGTGACTCATGCTCACAACCCGAGCCTCCACTGACTCCCTTACACTTCGCAATGCCAAGTGCGTGAAAACTAATCATTGGTGTTTCACCCACGACTTAATTAACTCATCGGATCGACCTACCACCATTCTTCATATTATAGTCAGAGGTTTATTTATTTATGGGCTACGTCCTTTTTCGGGGTCTCACCGCAGGATTGTCATACGCATTCAAAGGGCTTTATCATTTGATCAATGTTTAACCATGTATAGATTCGGGGTCTTTCAATTGGGTCATGTCCGCCTAACTTGCTATGCCCAACACACGTGTGTTTTCTTTCTTTTTTTTTTTCCTTTTTCATTAAACCGTGAGTTCCCACTGACGCCGTCCATTTTGGATACTACACATTCACCAAAATGGTGAATTAACCATTTCTATACACCCACAGCCGACTCGATACGATGTGACCATGCATATGAATGCAATCATACCAATTCATACATACAATTTTCATGATTCATAAACAATTATATTTTTTTCTACAATATAATTTCACATCATTCAAGCAATCATGTTAACACATCATTTGAGCATGCATTAACTAAATAATTTTTTTACATAAACACATGTTATTCATTTCAGCAACACACACCAAACTGCATACAATGACAAACCGAAAAACCAGCTTCAGAATTAACTGGACTGTCCAAAAACAAATCTTAATTTTCGACATTTTCTATTATCCGAATAGCCCAGACTTTACCATGGACTATCCGGAGATAGTCCAAATTTCAAGATCCGGGCCCCAAACCTTCGACCAAAACGCATCGACCATTTTCGACCCCAAAACCCCCAAACCATTTATATGGCTTTTAAACGCAGAATTAAAACCAAGTAGGAGAAAAAACTCACCTCCTGAAGTCATTTCTAAACTCCCCGATTTCTGGCCTGGGCTCTACTGCTCTCTGGCCGAGTATATGACTTTTGCTTCGTCCGACCAATCGAGGGTCCGATCGTCGTGAAACATAGGAGTGGCCAAGAGGTGATTCTCTACTTCTTCTTCTCCCTACTTTCTCCTTCTTTCCTCTCTCCCACCGGTTTGCTCTCCCCCCACCAAATTTTGTCCAAGGTGGGTAAAGTGGGATGTCCTCATTGCCACAAGTCAACACCCCATTGGCTCTCTTGGATTTTCTTTTATCCACTTATCCATACAAGATTGATTTTTATCCAATCCTCGTGCATGACATGCCCCATATGGCCCCATCACCTAAGGGTTGACTCTGTTTCTATTTGACACATACTAACGCGCAGAGCCACTCAACAAATGTCAAGTATCACTGACTCTCGACGCCAAATCGCTAAATTCCACTATCTCGAATTTAACGAAGCAACTAGATTTGTATCATTCCAAATACAAGCCCTGTTTGGTCATTCGAGATCTAGAAAATTTCGATTTTCAAACCGAAATTACTGCTTTACCATTTTCGTAAAAATTGAATTTTCTGGTTTTACATAAATAATATAAGCTATTTATTGTTTTCATATAATACCAATATGGCTTAGTTACTGGTTGTTGTCAAATCTTTATTAAAGGAAGACTATAATAAAGAAAGATTTCATCACAAAGGCATATTATTTTCATTATGTTAGGCAATTATCAATAATTCATGTTTTTTAATTTTTCTTTCAAAAATCATAAGGGTATAACATAACAAATATAATGCCTTTTAATTTTAGTTAGAAAATTAATCAGCAATGTAATATTAATGCATCATTGGTAGCAAGGATATAAGATTTAGATGAACAAGTTCGCATGCTTATCAAGAATTGTTTTTTCAAAATTTATATGGCTATTTTTGGTTCTCCAAAAAAATGAACGAAAACCTACGGAAAATGAATCGATGAAAGAAAAATATAAGGAACTAAAAATAAAGGAAAATAACAATTAAGTTTAAATTTACGAAACTATTTTTGCATACTTCTTTAAACTTATTTTGTTATTTTTTTTCTGTTACATAAACTTTTAATGTCAAATAATTAATATTTAAAAGAAGAGAATTTTTTGCAGCAATAATACCTCCATAAAAAGCAATATTCTTGTTGAATAGATATTATAAATTTTATCTAAATAACTTTAATATTTGTTTTTTATTTTTAATCATTTTCATGTTTGCATAGTAATTATTCAAAACATATCAAAAAAAAAAAATCCAAATGGAAACAACTCTAAAAAAAATTTAAATTTATTTTCTAAAAAATATTAAGAAATCCATTTGTGAGGCCATTAGAACTTTCTATCAGTTGGCTTTTTGTGACAGCTTCAAACATAAAAATTCTAAAAACAGGTTAGTAATTATTTTTGGAGAGCTATAGAAAGAAATTATGGTGAATTTTCTGTAAAGAGATTTTGAAAGAAATTACTTTGGTTCTTCAATATTTTGGAAGATATTTATAAATATTTTTGTGTATATAAATTTTGTTTTCATATTAATAATTTAATTGGATTGTCTATCATATATATATTTTTTTAAATTGGACTTTTGATTATAGTTTTTCCCATACTATTTTGGTAGATCAAGAATGGCTCATATTGTATAATTTTTTTTCCAACATCCTTAAATGAGAATTAAGGTTTTAAGAGGCTGATCATCATCAATTTTAGGTTAGGTTTCAATTCATGTTAACTATTTTTGGTGGTTAGTTTGCTCCCACCAATAAAATATCCTATAAACTAATTAAATTTATAATGCTTATAGTAGTGTTTGGTTGTTGGAAAGTATTAGGAAAATGATTTTTTTTTATTAGGTAATAAAACATAAAGAAATTAAATATAATAAGTCACTTAAAATTTACATATTTTTAAATTAGTTAATTCGTATTGATAGGTTAAAATAAATAAAATGAGTTTGAAGCACTAAGTAAAAATAATATAGCAGGTTTCACTTTTTTTCTTCATTTTTTCCTTTCTTTTAATTTTTCACTATTTTCTTGCTTTTACATTTTCTTAAGTTTCCTCGGAATCAAACACTAGATTGGCTACTTTCCTTTAGCAATTATAATGACTATAAATACGTGGAGAAGAATGATATTCTCAAGGAAGGTTTGGGGATCTTTTGTGGCTTATAACACTTTATAATTTTACTCGAAAGCAATTAATAATGTAGATTTGGAAATTTAAGTGATCATAGCTAGAAGTCCTACATTATTTAGAGTAAATAAGAGTAAATGCATTATTACGAGTAAATGACACGCTATTTGGAATACTAAAAGGTTCAAATTAAAGAGAAATGTTTACCAACAATTTTTTTGTGTCTTTGACATTGACAAGAAAAATGCATGCATAAAAATTATAAAAACAAGCTAATGAATATTTTGAAAGAGATATTTGAAAAAATTCTGATGAATTTTGTGGAAGAAATTAATTTTGGCTGATGAATAATTTGGATCAAAATTTTGGATATCGCTATGTATATAAATTTTATTTGCATATAGGCTATTTAAGTGAACCGTTTGTCATTTTTTTTAAATTGAACTTTTATAGGGTTTTTTTTTTCTTCTTACTATTATGGTAGACCAAGAATGTATTCACATGGTATCAATAAAAAATTTCCCAAACATCCTTAAATGATAATTAAGATTCTAAGAGGCTCAAAAATTAACACTCATTAATTTCTACTTCTCCTTTCACTCTAAAAAAATTATTAAAGGCATCAACTTCAAAGTACTTAATTCATGGAATGCATGTAACAGGTCATTTGATATAATATACGGGTAAAACAAATATTTTGAAAGCCTTGATATCATTCTAAGAAAATATTGCTGCATTAATCTTTATCAACCCAATAATTACTCTAACTGGTTGCTTTAAAATATTATATAACAATCATTTATTGAATTTAAAATATTTTTTTTTAATTTCTTTATTAATATTGATAATATTTCTTCAACCACAACAACAGGACCTACAATTGTCAATAACGTGCATTTCGTGAAAAACAATTTCCTCACATAATTGCAATATGTTTATATTTATCATTAGTAAACCCATGAAAAACGTTCCCTAAATTTTCCACTTATTGCTTAATTCAGCAAATTGTTCATTTTTGGTCGTGGAAAGTGGAAACCTATGGCAATGAAAAGATGTTATCATTAAAAGGTTGAATGTAAGTAACACGTTACTTTGAAATTTTGAAGATATATCCAACAAATTGAGTAATAAAGTTTGTACATGTGCCACACGAGTTTAGAAAATTCGTAGATATATCATTTATAATTTATTTGACCCACCTAATAAATCCACATCCCTCTTGTCTGAATCTTTATTGACCCGAGTTGACCTTCGCCACCTCCCAAACTAACCTCCATTCATACTAATAATCATCCCTTCTTGTCTGAATCTATACCTTCTTCAGTGGATCCAAATATTCACTCAACCTTAATTTGTCCTCGGTACTTTTTTGAACTGTAATATATTATCAAACAATCAAATGCACTAAAAACATAGATAATCACGATTATTCAACATGTGGGTGAGATAGTTAGGGTCTTAACATTAATAAAAATAATAGGTTACTTGAAATTTTGAAGATAGATCCAAAAAATATCGACTTTGTTAAGATGTACATATACCACATGGTTTAGGAATTTATTGTGTATACATATAGATATATTGATTTATTTTTTAATTTATTTTTTCGGAAAAAAAAAATGGAAGAAGACTTAGGTGGTGTTTGTTTTTTTTACTTAATGCTGAATATGATTTTTTTTGAGCTTAATGCTAAATAGTACTTAATAGCATTAAGTACAAGTTGTTTGTTTTTTAACATTTGATAAAATGTAGCAGTGAGCATAAACGGCAATTATTATTTTGGGTTCTCACCCCATCTTGTCTTTAAATTTTATTTAGCTGCACTCGTAATCAGTTTTTAATGAGTTCAAGTTTTTATTTTCTCAACCGAGATCATTTGAGTGGTACTGTGTATCATATTCCCGCCCCTTACTTGTCCCGATTATATTTCTTAAAAAATATTTTATTTTATACTTAATATGTTAATAATAATAATTAGAATATTTTTTAATAAATAATTTATAAAATTATAATATTTTATTTTTTATGAAATATATTAATTTTAATATAATAAAAAAAAATAAAAATAAAAAATAAAAAAATAAAAACAAAAATCAAATGTAAACGGGATGAGTTTGTGAATTTTCCCATCCCTATCAACCCGACCCGTCCCATTTAATTTTTTAAATGGGACAAGTTTGTGAATTGAAAAAAATAAACGAGATAGGTCGAGATCGGCCCTCCTCGTCCCAAAACCCCCGTTGTCATCCCTAGTAGTGAGTGTTGCTAGTTCTTCTCCTTATTGGACAACGATGAAATTTTTCTTATTTTAATGAAATATGACTTTTTCTAAATAGAAAAAACAAAATATTTTTACTTTTTCAATTTAAAAATTTAAAAATTTCAGTAATAAATTATAAAAATTTGAAAACAAATAATCGAATGTGTTTATTCACTTTTAGCCAAAAAACAAACAGCCCCTTAGTTGACTCACTATGCTTCCAAGAATAGTATTAGACACCAATGTCACAGTATAAAGTGAGACAACAATGGTGAATGGATTTATGAAGTGAGAGAAATATCAAATATTGTTGAAAATGGATGAGTGTACCAGATCTGCGGTTGTGATGGGCGGTGGTGTTGATGCCGACCATCATGCTGTTGCCGTTTCAAATAATTCATCGCTGCCAGTCGAGGTCGATGCTCACAAATTCTGCATTGTGTCAAGGAGCTACCTCTTCTAACCATTGCAATTGGTCAGGGCATAACTTGTAACTATACTGCATGTCATTGGGGGATAAGTACTTTAGAAACTTATAAAGCATCCCTTCGTGGTGATCAATTTAGTAGATTAAATCTTTCTTCACTTCCCAACCTCCATTTTCTCATCCTTTATGGAATTGGAATAAGCGGTACCATTTCTGACCAAATAGGTACTCTTACTAATCTCATCCATCTTGATCTTTCTTTTAATCGATTAAACGATAAAGATCCTACTAATAAATTAATAGTCTTACTAAACTCATATCTTGATCTTTCTTTAATCAATTAATTATACTTCTGATCTTCAAAGATATCCAATGGTCACCCACTAATGGTCCTCGGGCCCAAATTCTTCAGGTTATAAATTCTCACTTCAAACGGGCATCCCCAAACGCGTATATCCAACCTTTGAATAACTCAAAAGGCATCTTAGGGACATGTTTTGATGATGCCTTTTTTTCAACCGAATCGGGCCGGAGCGCTCAGGGTCGCCGGGCCGGACCTTGATTGCTTCAGGGCCGACGTAGCGTCTGGATCGCTTCGGGTCGGTGCGCATTCGCGGGATGTCGCCGTTGATCTCAGCTCGACGTAGTACCTCAAGAACAAAAGAAGAGGCCGGTCACATGTCGCGCCCGCGGTCATCCGGCGCCCAAGCCATTTCTTTCCGAGAGAAAAGAGAAATTGCTTGAGGCAATGCGTCAGATATGAGTATGCGCCTAAGAGCGCTGCGAGCTTTCACCGCCTGACGGCCATGTATTTATAAAGGATGATCTTAACAACTTTCCTAATCGATTTCTTCATGATAATCGAATAGCATGCTTTCCACCGATGATGACACCGAATAGTATGTTTCTAGTCGAGGATGATATAATATTTCTCTCTATCGATAGAGATTTTGCTTCCTTATTATAAACCAATTAATAAGTGATAATTAAGGGTAGTAATCAAATATCTTACTTTCCTTATTGATAAGATTTGGCTTGATTTGGCAGGATAAAATGGGTTTATTCGAGAATTATCATACTTTCCTTATCGCGATATTTAGTCCGATTTATCGATGCGGGCCTTCCCACCATCCACCACTCCGCCTCGGGGGCTTAAGCGGACCTGGCTTCTCAAGCTGGGGCCGACGCCAGGGGCTCTCGGCGTTTTATAGTGGGGGCATGCGCGCCTCTTTCAAACCCCATGGAGTTGCCCCGGTGCCCAGTACGGTGTCGCGTGGAGCAAAGTATGTATCGTTTCTTGTATCGGGTGCTTGACTTCACGTGTCATTTCGTTTGGATGGATTTGGGCTTTGTCGTCGTCTTATGTCTGGTGATAATGATGACTTTTCGGTTCTCGCTCATTTCTTCCGCAAATATCGTCTTGCGTTCCCTTGATCCGAAAGTTTTTTCTTTGCTTTTTAGTGAGTCCGGACTTCTCTTTCCCTTAGTATTCCATCTGAGCAGTTGAGTTCTTCAAAGCGGCGTGAGCTCAGTCGGTGACAGCTGTTTGAATTGATTCGTTGGGCTCGTGGCACGAGATGATAGTTAGATATGGCCCAAGTGCTTGGGTTCAGTAGGCATGCTGTTTGAGCTGACTCTGGGTAACACGTCCACGAGTTGGTGGGTGACTCTTTCGCGGCCCGGTGGGCTCGTGAGCTTAATGGACTGAGCTGATCCGCCTCTTAGGCTGCATGGCTTGTGAGAGTGGTTGAGCTCGTCAGTGTGAAATTTCTTTAGGCTCCGTCGGCTCATTGTCTGAAGTTAGGCGGTTCTGGGTGCATGACTTGTTTTGGCGAGCTCGTCTCGATGCGGGCTGCGTCCGTTGGTGACTTGCATGAGTTGTATTGATTCCTTGATTCCATACTTGTTTTTAGCAGAGCTCGTCAATGCGAGCTGCTGACCTCCATTGGCTAACTTGCATGAGTTGTATTGATTCCTTGATTCCATGACTTGTTTAGCGAGCTTCGTCGTCTGGTACCATTGACCTCCATTGTTTGGCTTGCATAGGTTGAGCCAGTTCCTTGATTCCATGACTTGTTTTTGGCGAGGCTCGTCGTGCGATGCTTGACCCTCCATTGGTGGCTTGCATGAGTTGTATTGATTCGATTCATGACTTGTTTTTGGCGAGCTCGTCGATGCCCGAGTTCTTGACCTCGTTGGGTGGCTTGCGCAGGTTGTATTGATTCCATGATTCCATGACTTGTTTTGGCGAGCTTCGTCAATCACGAGCTTCTAGGAAAAGCTTCGTCGTGCGACGGTTAGGTAGAGCTCGTCCATGTGAACTGTCGATTGCGAGTTCTTTGGGCGGTGCTCATACATGTGGACTTAGGAAGAGCTCGTTAATGCGAGCCAGTGGTGAGCTGCGTCCATGTGAGCTGTTGTGAAAGGCTCGTCATTGTGATTGTTGTTAGATTTTGGGCTCATCGTATGAACTTGTCAATTACCAAGCTGGCTGACGATCGTCTATGTGGACTTCTAGGAAGAGCTGCGTCAATGCGAAACCGAGTTGGGGCGAGCTTCGTCCATATTCTTTGGGAAGGCTCGTCGGTAGCGACTGTTGGTACGGGCACCGTCCATGTGAACTTCGTCGATTACGGCTGGCTGGCGGTGCTCGTATGTGGACCAGGAAGAGCTGTCGATGCGAGCGGTTGGCGAGCTTCGTCCATGTGAGCTGATGGGAAGAGCTCGTCGGAGTTCTTTGAGCTCCATTGGTGAGTTGTCTGAACTGAGATGGCTCCTTAGGTAGCGTGGCCTGTCCAGAGTAGACGAACTCGTCAGTAAATTTGCTCGGCTCTGGCGGTTGTAGCCTTAGTGGCGTTCAGGCGAGTGGCGATGTAGCCTAGAGTGGCCCGATGTAGCCTGGCAAAGTGCGGTCGGCTGGCGGCGTGGCATGCGAGTAGATAGGCTCGTCAAAGTGAGGTACCTTGGCTCTGGCGTTTGTGGCCTTGGTGGCGTTCGTAGAGTGGCGATGTAACTGGTGCGATAACTGGTGGTCGACTCTTGAGCGGCGTGGCTGTGCGAGTAGATGAGCTCGTCAAAAGATTTGCTTGGCTCTGGCATTTGTGGCCCTTGGTGGCGTTCGGTAGTGGCGTGTGGCGAGTGTGGCGTTAAGTAGTGGCGATGTAGTAGAGTGTGGCGTTCGGTAGAGTCAATGGCGATGGCCAGAGTGTGGCGTTCGGTAGTGGCGATGGCCAGAGTGTGGCGTTCGGTAAGTGGCGATGTGAGGAATGTCGATGGCCAAGTGTGATGTAACGGTGCAGTGCGACTCCTCGGTGGCGTGACGTACAAAGTAGGCGAACTCGTCAGGTGGTAACTGCGATGCGACCATTCGACCACGATTTTTCTTGGAAAGTGCGGCGTCTTTATCTTGATTTATGGAGAATTTGAAGCGTTTGCACGAATTTCCGAGTGCTTTAGCCTTCTTATGGATGGTGGTTCTGTTGCTTTGTAACCCATATTTTGAAGATTCTGCTTCTGTTTCGGCTTCTAGGGGAGCGTCGAGATTGTGTTGTCCTTCATGAGGGGGAATGGCATAGCCTTCTTGAGTCTGTCGCGCCTCCCGTGATCGTCGCATCTGTCTGGTGAGTTGTTCTAACTCTTCTGTTAGACGTTGATTGGTGAGGCGAAGTGCCTCCGCCCAGCCTTGTCCGTGTTGCTGCATTGTTTCTTAGCGCAAGGTCGGCTATTTAGTTACTGGTTGATCTTTGCATCCTTGGAGGATTAAGCGTTAGCTCTGCTTGTGCTAGGAGTTGTACCATCGTGGCGAAATCAGTTATATTTATAAAGGCTGTCGTTCCCACGGGATGAAACGTCGTGATGATGCGCTTAATGGGCCCGGGCTGGCGTGCGGGGGTCGGTGATTCCCAGTTGTTTGTGGGCTAGGATCTGACGTCTGGATCTTACGGGTTGAGCGGGATCGGCGTGGATGTGTTTGTTGATGCACGGGCTCGGACGTGGTACTCCTCTGCAGAACAAAGAAGAAGGTCGTGAGAAATTGTGCGGAGTGGCGCCTCAGATGCCTAAAGCGGTTTCTTTACGAGAGAAAATAGAAGCGCCCAGAGGCCCGAATGTGTTGCATATGAGTATGCGTATAAGAGTTCGTACCTTTCACCGTTGGGGTGGCCATGTATTTATAGTGGATGATCTTAACAACTTTCCTAATTGGATTATGATACTGAATAGTATGTTTCTGAGTGGATGATGACCTTTGAATATGTTTCATAATTGGATGATGACCTTCAGATAGTATGTTTTCTAGTCGGAGGATGATATAATATTCCTGCCGTTGGATAGGAGATTTTCTTTCCTTATTATAAACCAATTAATAAGGGATAATTAAGGGGGTAATGGTGGGGAATATCTTACTTTCCTTATTGATAAAGATTTAGTTTGATTTGCGGGATGCGATTGTTGAGAATTATCATACTTTGTATTAGATATTTAGTCGATTCTTTGGATGTGGGGCGCTGATTATCATATCGTAGGCCTTTGGGGCCCGAGTGGTACGGAGAAGCTTCGTTTTGAAGTAGGCTAGAAGCTTGGGTGTTTATGAGGACTGCCTCTCCTTTGGGCCTAGTGAGTGGGCCTGCGCGCCTCTTTTTCAAACCCCATCATGTTTGATTGGAACTCGATTAAATATATACATTGTTGTCTTTAGAGCTTCAAACCACAAGTATTGAGGTAGTTTCATATTACTCCTTATACTTCTTACCATGTCCATTAAAGTTCGATTTCTTCTTTTTGTCACACCATTTTGATCCAGAGAACCAAGTATAGTGTATTGGGCAACAATTCCATTTTCTTGAAGAAACTTTGCAAATGAACTAGAAGATTGTCACTCTACGTATATTTACCGTATGCTTTCTTTCTCTGTCGATCTCGTAGTCTTGTATGTTTTATATTGATTATATCTTGACCTTAAAGCTTAGAAAGTGCTAAACTTCATCTTTAGAACGAAGTAGAGATACATGTATCGTGAATAATCATCTATGAAGGTAATAAAGTATTTCGGACCATTTGCATCCATGTCAGAACAACAAATGTCAGTATGTATAATCTATAATAGGTTTGTGCTCCTCTTTGCACCATTTTTAAACTTGTTAGTTTGTTTTCCCTTAATGCAATGCACACAAATCTCAAAATTGGCAAAATCCAAAGCACCAAGTACCCCTTCATTAACCAATTTCTTCATTCTTTCAATGGAGATGTGTCCCAATCTCCAGTGCCATAACATAGAGGATTCCTCATTCACAACACATCTTTTTAATCCAACAGTAACATGCATAGTAAGTAACATCATTTTCTAATTGAATATGGAAAAGACCATCAGACAATGTACCATAACCAATAACTTTATATTTATTGGATAAATTGAAACTAGAATTTGAAAAGTTAAAGAAAAATCCTAATGGTACAAGTCTTGAAATTGAAATCAAATTCTTAGAAAAACTTGAAACATAAAATGTCTTTTCCAATTCTAAAATGAAACCGCTGCTTAAAACAAGATTGCAAGTGTCAATAGCTTCCACATGTGAACTCATCTTGCTGCCTGAATAGATGTATTAATCACTTCTTACTGGCTTCCTTAGGTTTTACATACACTGTAAGGTATTTGAAACATGGATTGTAGAACCGGAATCAATCCACCATATGTTATGATTAATATTAACCATATTAGATTTATAACAGACAAAAGAAAATTGAGTACCTTTCTTGTCAAGCTAGATCTTGAATTTTGAATGGTCCTTTTTCATGGAGACTCAAGTCATCAGTGGTCTTATGAAGAAATGCAAGGGTTAAAGAATAGGTGTTTTAAAAATATGGGAGTTTCAAATTTTAAATTTAAAACTATAAATATATGGACCATTTTAACAGAAATGTCAATATAAAGTAAGAGACCATTAATGTTGAATGGATGTAATTAAGAAGCGAGAGAAATATCAAATAAAGTTAAAAATGGATGAGTGTATGGTATATTGGTATCTAGTGTACTTGTGGTGGTGGTGCTGCTGATGCTTTCTCATCAAGCTGTCGCTGCTAATTCAACTCATTCATCGCAGGTTGTGGCTGAGTCTGAACCAACTACTTGTGGCGGGGCATAACTTGTAATGAGGCCAGACATGCCATTGGGATAAGACTAGGTGTAGATGTGGGGGATCAGTTTAGTTACTTAAATCTTTCTTCACTTTCCAGCCTTGATTTTCTCTTCCTTTCTGGAACTGGAATCAGCGGTACCATTTCTGACAAAGAAAATAACCAATATAATGTCATAATTTTTATTAAATTTTCAATTCAATCATGGTGATTTTTGACATTTTTGAATATTAATATCTTTTGTCTTAATTTTCAAAAACTTAAGGTTGTTTGACTTGTTTCATGATTTTGAAGCCCAATTAAACCTGAACATGATTTTCTTTTAAAAAAATTACCCATCCTTTATAATATATTTTTGGTCCAGGCTTTCACTTATTGATTTTTTAATAATATATTGATGTGATGCCATAAAAGAGTTGAATAAATGGGATTGAGATGGGAAATAAAAATAATGAAAAGTTAATCTTTTCCCCATGGTGTGGAAAAATGCACGTACAAAAAATAATGAGTAATTTATAATTTATCTGACCGAGCTCTCCACTAATTAATTTGTTCCAATAATATATTGATGCCGTGAAAGAGTTGAATAAATGAGATTGAGATAGGTTCATAGGAGATTAAAACAAATAATATATTAATTTCTTTATTATTATTATTATTTTTATTTTTCTTATTTTCAAAGGACGAAATATAACCTTAAAAAATTATAAACTCTTTTTAGGGGGTGCATCACTTGCTGTGCTTGGGAGAAGACTCTTCAAACCAGTGTTAAAAATAAAAGTGCTCGGAGCTATAAACCGAAACAATGGCGGATCCTTATGTCATAGCTGTTATCGCTGCCGTCTCTTTTCTTTTGATCAACTTGATTTTTGCAGTCTCCGTTCTTGGGTTTCATTTCCTTCGGAGGAAGAAAAGAAAAATTCAACCAGAAGCTGCAGCAAGAAGAAGTAAAAATGGTGATTTATTCTGTATATGGGAGTATGATGGTAGGATTGCTTATGAAGACATAATTCAAGCGACAGAAGATTTTGACATAAAATATTGTGTCGGTACTGGGGGCTATGGCAGTGTTTACAAGGCCCAGTTGCCCAGTGGAAAAGTGGTTGCTGTGAAAAAACTTCACCGATCGGAGAGAGAGGAGCCAGCATACATGAAAAGCTTTAATACCGAGGTAAAGATGTTGACAAAAATAAGGCATAAGAATATCGTGAAACTTCATGGTTTTTGTCTACATAATCGGTGCATGTTTCTCGTTTATATGTACATGGAAAGGGGAAGCTTGTTTTGTACGCTGAGCAACGAGAATGAGGCTATTGAATTGAATTGGATTAAGAGGGTGAATATCGTCAAAAATATCGCCCATGCCTTATCCTACATGCATCATGATTGTACTCCTCCAATCATTCATCGGGACATATCAAGCAACAACATTCTCTTGAACTCGGAGCTTGAGGGTTTTGTTTCAGATTTTGGTACAGCGAGACTTTTACATCCAGATTCATCCAATCAAACTCTTCGTGTAGGCACTTATGGTTATATTGCACCAGGTAATTAAAATAACCACTCCCTGATATTTTACGTCTACTCATGATTCAACCAAAGGACATCACATCTAGTAAATAAGTGGTCTATATAGCAGTGGAAAATCTTTTGGTTTGATTATTGAACACTCTTTAAAAATTTCTCACGCTTTTTCATCTACTCTATCTTCTAAAATTTCAAAACTTAATTTGATGAATTATAAATGATATTTTCTCTTCAACACCAAGAGAAGGTAATATAATGCTGTAACCCATACCTTTTGCGATCTCTATACTTTTATTTTAGTGAAGAATGTATTGATGAGTTAATTAATTTCTTATAAATAATTATTTAATCATATACTATGGTTGTAACTGAAAAATGTGATGTATATAGTTTTGGGATAATGGCACTTGAGATGATGATGGGAAAGCATCCAAGAGACGTTATCACCTCATTGTCATCCTCACCAGGTCAAGACATATTGTTGAGGGATATATTAGATCCACGTCTTTCACTTCCAGAAGATCCACAAGTCGCTAGAGATGTTGTTTTTGTAGTACTTTTAGCTCTCAAATGCATTCATTCAAATCCAGAATTTCGTCCAACAATGCAAAAAGTATCCTATAAGCTTCTTAATGATATACCATTCTCAGAGTTGGCCTTTTATGCAATTTCATTATTCGACCTGAAAAATCAAGAAAATGTAATTTGATTAAAAACAATAATATTCAAAGTTATTAGTTCTCTTTGTTCTTCTAGGGCCAAGGTATGCTTGTCATTTTGATTCAATCTCTCCCTGTATTTGGGGACCATCATATGGAGCGTATCCTCATCATTTACCATGCTCATCAATATTAATTCATATCTTTATATTTTTCCATAGAAAGTTATAATAGCATACCATTAACAAAAATGTTGCATCTTAATTGCAATTTCTTATTAAATATAGGATGTAATTGTTGACGCTAATTTGATTATTGTGGATGTTTAAGCTATGATATCATTCATATATGCTCTAACACGGTTAAATTTTATATCAATAGTGGCTAGGGTTGGCATATATTATTTACCTTTTAATTAAGGGAGAAAGCTTCCTTGTAGGTTCCCTAAAACAGGGGATAATCATTTTTTATTGAACCTCAATCTATGTCAAAAGAAAACAAAAGAAAAAAAAAAATACACCACTATTTTGAATTATTGCATATTGTTGAAAGCATAGAGGGTTATGATTATAAATAAAAAAGAAAAGCAAACCTAAAATCCATAATCTAGGCTTGATAAGAAGTTCGACACTTGCCATGTTTCCGGGAAGAGCCTTCATGACTCCTATATTGCATTATAAAAATTGTAAGTCATTTGGAAATTTAGAAAGATATATTTATGTATCTTAGTAGTCATCAAAAAGTAATTTGTTTCTTGTTTGTTTTTGTGTTTTTTCTCATCTTTTCTTTTGAAAAGTATAACAAAGTAGACTTGCTCTGTTTCCGGGAAGAGTTGGCTTAGACAACAATGTACTTGCATCATTAAAGGGTGATAGGTAAGATGCGTGAAGGAGACAAACATCAATGAAAAAAAACTGAATGTTTGAAATCAATAAAATCCAATAGCTTTTGAAACATCACTAATAAACAAGAAAACTATTGGCTTGTCTCTATCCCATATATTTATTCTTTGGTGCCCACATGGTCATCCATTGATGTTTAAACACTAATCAGGATTATTATTTGTGAGATTCTTGTTGTTTATAGCCTTGTATTATTGAGAGTATATAATACGTTAGTTTGAAATTTTGAAAATTCATATAAATAAATATGAACTTATTAAATTTTCTAGGCGTCGGTTAGCATCCCACTAACTGGCAGCATCCTCCATCAAAAAGGTACTCTTAGAAAGCTCAACTACCTTGATCTCTCTTTCAATTGCCTCATAGGTTCCATATCTTCTATAGCCTTTCTCTGCGAGTTATTTTCATTGAACCTCCATGGGAATCAAATCAATGGATTCATCTTTCCATAAATTGGTATGTGACGCCCGAGTCAGGTGTCGGAACAGCTCTCGGTCTTGTGGAATCGCCGTGAATGTCGGGTAACGAGCACTTCTCACGAAAATGGAGCGAGTCTCTTTTGTACGGGAGCTCTACCCAGTACAAACAATCCCAACATCAACAATGACCACCACGGGGTCCATTTGCGAGTAAATAATGGCCGTAGGCCACTTGCATCAACTCTCACAAGTACATCAATTATACAATAGTTCAAGTTAATAAATCACTCTTAATTCAACATATATTAAAATTTACAACATTAATACATGTATACAACATAACCACTTAAGTATGGCTTCGACTTCTTTATATGCGGTCGAATCTGCAGTGTAAATCTGCACACGACACAATACTGAAAGGAGTCTACGGCGAGTGTGGCGTAGTGATAATCTCCCTGAGGGCTACTCACCTTCAAGTCTCCAGTAGTCGCATAATCAAACACACATCAAGTCTGACATACACATGTCTGCAGATGTCTACATGCTATAGTTAAGTTCGACTCATCATGCCCCATGTATCGAGCTCTCGTGAGCTCCTTCCCATCAATATGTCATTGAGTAATATACGAGTCACTCCTTGACTCGTCTCACATGCATACGCCAAGCTGGCGACAACTATCCTTTGAGTATTACCAATGACTGAGTATATTGAGCCCTCACCGCTCTATTGCAATCACAAGTGTCGATGGGTAACAAATCCCAAGTCGATCAGGCTCTGTCATATGACCGAAATTTTATGTGATAAACATGACATGATGTCTTCAGCAGGCAACATAACTCTTCGAATTTGATACCCCTGAGTCCTCTTATACCCATACGAATATGATGCTCGCGGGTCTCTTACACCCGTCGCCTCGAGTTTTCCTTGACTCCCTCAGACATGCATTACTGTGAATGAAAACCATTTCCAAACAAAGGTATATTTATTTTTAATCGTGGACAACCCTTGATATAAATAGTGGGTGTTTCCAGATAATCATTTGTGGACAACCCTTCGATGTATATCAATTGGGCAGACTCCGACGATTGATATTATATGGACAACCCTCCGATGTTATAGTGGACACACACTCCGATAAATAATATTGTTGGTCAACCCTCCCAGGAGCAGATTCTCGAAACCATATCATGCACTCACTCCTATTGTTACAGGGTCTTGCAGGTGCATATGAGATGCAATGAGCCATTTCCATTTCTTAACCCTTACTGACTCATTTGGATGTTGTCTTATTAGTGAGCCAGCTAATCAACACGCTCACAGCGGTGTTGATCCACAGCGATGTACTCACGACACACCATCGAACACCTAGCCGTTATTAGATCTCAATTATGCGCTCACCTAATTTCTAGGTTCTTACGTCGTATGGAATACGTGATGTCAATTCAATGGCATTAAATGCTTTAATATATTATATCGTATATATTAACGTAATTAAATCGCATAAAAGCGTGTTATGCAAATTCGCGTCAATTCACCTTGAAATTAAATTTCGCATGGGCTAATTAACAAACACAGAAACAATTCATTTTGAATCCACTTTCGACCATTACCGTTTTCTGAAGTAATAACAAAATGGCGAATCTAGGCCCGTATAAAGCGGCGTATCTTGGAATTAAAGCCGGTTCATCCCGAATATTGTGATACAAACACACCCTGAAAACCAGAAGACATCGATCCGGGGGCAAAGTAAACCTCGACATAGTCGGAGCCACTTTTTGAAAATAGTCCAGAAAGTCTGTCGCGGCTAGTCTAAAAGCAGTCGAAAATTCGTGACATGCAGCTTGATCACGAAATTCGGTCGGTTATCAAATTAATCTCAAAAATTCGCAAAAATTCTACGCTCGATCCGAATTTGAGGGACGGAAATTCTGACTAGCGGCCTCAAAGCCAATTCTAGACCATTAAATAGCCTTTGAAATTTAGAAATAACAATAGTAGGAAAATTAAATGCGCCTGGTGGTGTGAAACTCAATTTTGGTGTCAGCGCGTAGGCTCTCGTCGCGTAGATGAGCTTTGCGCCCAGCTCGATGAAAGCGCTGATCTAGATTTTCGTAGATCTGAGAAGAAAGCAAAAATGAAGAAAAAATTAAAAATAATATTCTCCACGCTCCCTTTCTCTCCCTCCCGTCGGTTTCTCTCCAAAAAATGGCATTTCCTCCTTCTTCTTTTATTTTATTTTATTTATTTATTTATTTATTATTATTCTTATTATTATATTATTATTTGATATTCATGGTTCATATTATTTTATTCAGTCAGTTTATCGAAATAATTTATTTAATTCGATTCGCTATTTTAAATGAGCTACTTGAATAGTTTACGACTTAGGATTTTATTAAAATCCGAGTCGCGAAGTCGAGACGATTCTCCTTTGAGAAATTAGTAAAATATTGACTGTGCCGAGTCGGCCAGCTTTAGAGTCACTAGATTTCACGAGGCAGATTTAGCAGCTCAATCAGTTTAGATCATCAGAATCTGGAGAATTTTTTATTTTCAACCGAAATTACCGTTCTACCCTTTTTCAAAAAAATTGAATTTTTCTCGGGTTTTACATTGTATGTTAAGGGCCTAGTCTATTTATACCTTGATAGTAATTTAATCAACGGAGAAATACCTTTCCAGCTCAAAATTTTGAAGAGATTAAATTTTTATATCTCTAATTATCTCCAATAATAGTCTACCAGGCAAGATCCTGCCCTTTTATCACCCACAATTACAAATGCAGAATTGCTTTATCCAACAATGATCATTTGGATCCTTATACACCTTCCTCTTGCAATGGAGGACACAAAATTGCACTCCGCGTTAAAATCTCTTTGGTCCTCACCTTGGTTTTTGCAACCTTTATAACACTAGGGTTTGTTTTTTGGCTGTTTGTGGAAGATAAGAAAAGTAAAATTAGAGTCAACGACCAAAAAAAAAAAAAAAAAAAAAAAAATTAGAGATTTGTTTTCCATATGAAAAAAATAGAGGAGCCAACCTACTTGATAAGTTTTAAGACCCGAGTTTGATGTATGTCGAGAGAAACCAACCAAGACTCAAGATCTATAAGCTCTGAGACCATATTAGGCTAACAATTTGACATAATAGTATAAGCACCTAAAATAAGTCATCTTTTGCTAATATCCCCACAACTTCGATTCCTGAGAGATAGCTCAGTTAATCCAACTTTGGGTTTGCTCCCAAATGATTATCAAATGAGAGTCTGCTTGAGGTCGTTAAGTTTATCCTGTCATTAGCTTTAGAGCGCCCAGGATTAGTCGAGGTGTGTGTCGAGCCGATCGCACAGTTATAAAAAAAAAAAAAAAGAAGAAGAAGAAATTCCCACAACTTCTGTTTTAAAAAAAAATAATAATAAGCTCATGAAGTACTTAACTTATTTGTTGAATACTTGCAAACTGTAGTTCAGATGGCAGGTAACTCAACTGGTCTTCGTAATATTTAAGATTTAATATTTATTTTTGGTATAATGTAATGGGTTAATAAGTCTTCTGAGAGCTCTTTTGACAAGTCAATTCAGAGGAAAACATGGTTGAAATCATTATCAAACCACAATGAGTCAACTAGATACCTTAAAGACTGATATAATTTTCCCACAAAATCATTATCTAAATTTATTGTTTTTCATGTTTTAAAAAAAAAGAGCATCAAACCCGTTCTTGGTGTTTTCCTTATTCTTATTGTTTTTCAGAATAAAAAACGGTTTTAGCTAATAGCAAATATAGAATTTCCGAGTTTAACACATTGTTTTTGTTTTGTGTGATGTTATTTATTTATTTATATTTAAAAATATTCTTTTAAAAAAGAATACCAAAGAAGACTTGCTTGACTTGCTATGCTTCCAGGAAGAGTTGGCATAGATACAAATGAATTGAATGGGTTGCCAAAATTTTCCCAGTGAACACATTGAATGGGTTTTGGAAAATTTTAGGCATGCCTCTATCAAGTGAAGTCCACGCCTTTAATCTATGGATCCCACCACAGTCATCTCTTGGTGATGAGCGTGTCCCCACCGGCTAAATGTTCTACTAGCCAATTTTATTCTATAATGCTTATGGTTATGGTCGTTGTTGTTTTTCATTTTTTTGGTATAATTTTTTTGATATTTATCCACTTTATATATTGCGTTGTAATAATCATTGCTTTGTATATGAGCACATAATCCTTTATTATTTTACTTGAAAAGCTAAGGTACGTCTAGGAAGTTGTGATATATGCAATTAAAAATCTCATATTTTGAGAATAGATATGATATTTAGATTTTAAAGGCTAAGAGAGCATGTTGACCCATAATTTTTCTACACGAAGATTTTTTGTGATAGCTTAAAGTTTTTTTTAATAGGTAAGAACAAAATGTATATTAAAAAGAGGCATCACAAAAGTGTTCTAAGTACACAAGAAGTATACAAAAATGCCAACAACCTCAACAAAAAAGTACTACAAATTAAAAACATCTCTCGAGGGGTTCATAATCAATTCACTGATGGAACATTTAAACAAGATAGGATCACATGTCAACATTTAAGCATGCATTTAACAGAAAAACGAAATGGTTACCTGGATTAATGTAATGAGAAGCCATCCTTCAATCTTGACAACGATGTTCTCAGTACGCCTTTCTCGGGTGCGTGACGGTCAGGAATGAGGGATCGATAAGGCTCTTCTTCCCTTTCTCCCAAGATTCGGTCCAAGCAGAAATGTGGAGTCCTCCCAAAGCCACAAGAATGGGATCTATATCTCTCTCCCTCTCACACATCTCTTTATATATCACATTTTAGTTGGACCACTTGACTTAATGGGCCAGTCAAGTAAATTAGGGTGGCGTAAAAATCAACAAATAATGTGTTTAAATACATTATGGTTCACAATACAAAATGAACTAACACTGATTTATAATATTATCAAGTTGATTATGTAAGTCCACACATAAAAATTCCAACAATTCTCCTTGGACTACATAATCGGAAACATCTGCTGTATGTAATCATAAATCAATGTCTCATGAGAATCTCATCAAAACAAATAATCAAGCAATCATATGCTTCATTGCTTGATTTATAGAGAAAAGTACAATAATAGCAATCCTTCCAACAATAGCATAGTATTCACGATGCAAAAATAGCTCCCGCTAACTGGCCTCCCTAGCCTAGGCTTCAACAACCCCATTTGAGATAAATGTTCTGAAGCCTTGGCTTGTAGGTAAGCCTTTTGTTAATGGATCAGCCAACATACCTTTTGTGGACATGTATTCAATATCAATAAAGAGACTCTGCCACTTTCTCCTTAACAAAATGAACTTTACATCAATATGTTTGGAGGCGAAAATACTCACAGTGTTCTTGGGAGAAAGCAATAGCTGGAATTATCACAAAAATAATTTGGTCTGAAATAGGTCAACAACTCCCAAAGTAGGAAACAAAATTCCGCGTCCACATAGCATGACAACAAGCCTCATAACATGCCACATACTGCCTCCATAGTTGAGGATCTTGTAAGTGTTTATGACACTCTTCAGTGCGACTCCTCACGCCATCATAAAAATATAGCTTTGTAGTGGATTTCTTATCATCTATGCGGCCGTAATCGACATCACAAAACCCAGCTACATCAAGTAGGCGGGTGCTTGATATGTCAACATTAAGTCCTTAGTTCCTTCATGAATGCAAGGACCTTCTTAAATTGCTTTCAATGGCTCCGGGATTACTCGAGTACCTTCCCCATGAGGCCCACAACAAAGCAATATCGGGCGTGTACATACTTGAGCATACATAAGTGCCACCCCGCAGATGAATAGGAATGGTCCTCATTTCCTCTCTCTCATCATCATTTGGGGACAGGCCTTTGAAAACTTATCACCCTTCACAATTGCGCTCTAGTAGATTTACGGGTTACGCATATTGAACCTCTTGATATCCTTTCAATATAGGCTCTTTGAGATAATTTAAGCACTCCGTTAGCCTATCCACGAAAAGTCTTTATGCCCAAGAAACATAAGAAGCCTCACCAAGATCCCTTCATGTCAAAATGGGTTGACAACATGTGCTTTGTCTCAATCAGCAAGTCGGGATCGTTTTGATGATGCGGAGTAGTATATCATCGACATATAAAACAAAGAAATATGTAACTTCTCCCATTGACCCTCAAATATATGCATCTATCAACTGTATTCTCTTTAAAGCTATTTTGGGTGATAATCTTATCAAACTTTAGATACCATTGCCTCGAAGACTGTTTAAGACCATAAATGGACTTATTGAGCTTGCAAACTAAAATCTTCCTCAACTTCTACAAAACCAGTGGGATTTACTCCATATACCTCCTCGTCCAAATCACCATTCAAAATATTTGTCTTGACATCCATCGATCTTAGCTCAATCAAATAATTGTTAGATGATGGTGTGGTGTTGGTGTCTAGGCTACTATGGCCATAATCACTCACAAAGAGTCTTTGTCGATGAGAGATGAGAAGGTTTCTTTGAAATAATTCCTTCTCTTTGACTAACCTTTAGCCACAAGTCTAGCTTTATATCTTTCTACTTTCCGTTGAATCACGTTTGGTCTTAGACCACTTACCTGGCTTGGTTTTACAACCATGTGGCGAGTTCAACCAAGTCCCGAACACCGTTCCTTATGCATAAATTTATTTCATCATCCATGGCTTCTTTCCAAGAAGTGAATTGAGGACAATGGTGCTTCTCGATAAGTATTGGATCAGAAAGCATCTTAACCATCATACTCATGCTCCTGCCGAATAAACCATATAATCATACGAAATAGGCGCCACTACGAACTCTACGTGATCTTCTCAATGGAATCTCACTTCTTAGTGATTATCATCTGCGGGAAGGCGATTCCATTTGATCACTATGTTCTCCATGATTAGTGACTTCTTTGTTGGACAACGAACATCCACATATGGAACATGAGATGTAGGAAAAGGAATCACAACATGCTCTTCTCTAGAATTATCTCCACTGAGAGCACAAAATTTGGATGAGCACATGATTTCATCCTCAAAATATCTGACCTGTCGACTTTCGATGATCACAGTGGTATCGTGGACAAAATCTAGACCCCTTGATCGATGCAATAGCCAACAAAGAAACCACTAATGGTTCTAGGATCAAGTTTCTTTGACTGTGGGTTATAGGGCCTAACCTCAGCCTTACATCCCCAAACATGGAAATGGTGAAGACTGGGTTTCTTTCCTGACCATAGCTCATAAGGTGTCTTAGGCACAGACTTACTGGGCACTTGATTCAAAATATATGCGCGATCCTTAAGCTTCACCCATAGAAAATCGGTAACAGGAATTACTCAACATGCACCTCGCCCATATCTAACAATGCGATTCCTCATTTCTACGCCAACCCCATTACGTTGAGGAGTGCTGGCGTTGTATATCTCGCATTAATGCCACATTCAACGAAACTTAACCAAATGGTCCAGGATTCGTCCAGTCTCATCATATCATAATACTCGCCACCTCTGTCTAGGACTTCTGACTTTAATGGGAAACCTAGCTATGACTCCACCTTAGCCTTAAGGCTCCAAGCACATTTAGAGTCAGATTTCTCATGGATTAGTTCAACATAGCAAATCTAGAAATCATCGATGAAGAAAGTGAAATATTTACTAACCCCCTAAGAGTTGGTGTGAAAGGACGCGTATATACATGTGGATCAAGTCTAAAGTACTCACATCTGTCCAATCTTCTCCTTTCGGTCTTCATCATATTTTGCTAAGCAAACCACACAAGTTTCAAAATCTGAGAAATCAAAGATTAGAAAGCACGCCATCTTTTACCAATCTCTCTAATCTTTGCCTAGAAATATGGCTAGGCGTTTGTGCCTAACATGGAAGAACTCAAATTCATTCTAGCACGCTTGCAATAACCATGAATTAACTGAAGATGGAATCCACACCAACAAACCATGATGCAAACTGAGACAATAAAAGATTTCCAAACAAAACACCGTACCCAGTAGTGCGAGGTTGAAAAGGAAATATCGACTTTTCCATCTCGAAGTGAAGCGAATAACCAAGTCATCGAAGAACCTGAATCGATTCCTCAAGTGAGGGTATAAAGCCACATTGTGTAACAACAAAACCTTTATCTTGATCAATTTGACTTTATCATGCCAAAAAATTCACTTTTACTTTGCTTAAAGTCACCGTATACACACATTCTTCATGCTTTGATGGCTTCCTTCTGTTTGTCATCTCCTGCAAAGAATTAGTGACATGAATAGTAGCTCCAGTATCTAACCACCAAGAATTGACATGAACATCAACAATATTTGTCTCAATCATGTTTGCATTCAACTTAATCATAACAACAATTTCACCTTTCTTTTTCTTTTCTAACTTGATTTTAAATTTGGAAACAATCGACATGTGGCGATCTTATGTAAAAGTTGCGCTTCCTTTGAATTTCTCACTCTTTGCGATTATTAGAAGAAGCATGTGCATTAGAGGTTCCTTGATTTGAATTCCCTTTCTCTTGACCTTGGCCTCGAAATTCTTGTGTAGGGTTTTTCTTCACATTGCAGCTTGATGGGTCTGAAACAAGGGGTAAAGTCTCATTTTTCTTCGATTGAGACTTCATGTTGCACTCTGATAGACATCAACTCTTCTAGAGTCCATTCTTCCTTCAAGGCATTGTATGTCAACTTCAACTGCATCAAAAGGGAAGCAGGGAAGAGACTCAAGAAGTATCAACCATTTCGAGAAATTTTTCACTCCAACTCCGCTCATCTCATTTGCCTTGTTGAGTAGTGCCTTAGCTTGATGATATGATCTCTAACTCCATGACTCCATCATATCTTTGTAGTTGTAAGAAGCTTTAAATGAGTTGCCATTTACCGCGCCTTATCAACGCTTAGTATAATTGGCCTTCACATATTCTAAAGTCTTTGGCCCTTCCGTTTGGCACGCATTCTTTGATAGATTTATCCATAGTGTATCTCATGTAGTCAAACGGCTCCTGATGGAGTGCTCCCGTCTTTCATAAAATGATCTTTCATGCGTAGGCTCTCATTAGTGGGAACTGCTGGTTCATCAACCCTCAAAGCCAAGTCCGGATTTTGCGAGTCTTTGCGTTAAAGGACTCAAACCATTCTTCAAGAATTATTTCCCGGTAAGAGGTTTGATGTAGAACTTGATTGCGAGAGAAATGCTAGGATTGCTTGTAGTACAGAAAATAGCAAAATTCAACAATATGCATGTTATTTACAATATCATGCATTTGCTAGTTTACCATAATTTCTTAATTTAGCAATAGCTTGGAATTAAAAAAATTCACGATAAGAATGACAATTAAATATTACAACCAAGATGTCTTAATTTTATTCACCAAGAAAGGGAAGCGAAAAGAAAATTGATCTGATTCATAATATACAATTAATTTCCTTCATCAATCTAAGCATCCTACCAAGCATTATTATCCTCGATAGGACAATTAAAATACCCGTATGGATCTTAGTAATCACAATAACAAAGCAACTAAATGTGGGAGTCAAGAAAAAAAAAAAAATTGACATATATAGGGTCACGATAGGCAACCACATATATGTTAATTATTGTCATGATAAAGTTAAATATTTAATTTGCACAATTTGACACACTTGGAATTGCGATAGGCAATCACACAAGTGTTCATTATTGTCATAATAAATTTAAATAATTAACGAAATTGACCTTGGACAACATTATTGGTAAAAAAAATTGTCATAAAAAAAAACAATGATTATAATAATTGTCCTAGTAAAATCAATTTTAACAAATGCATAATCAATCCAAGCATACCAAGGCAAACAAACAAATAAAAAAAAAAAAAAATGGGTTTTTTTTAAATTTAATTACATCATGATGACGTCATGATAGCGTCATCATGTCCTTCGTTTATGCTACTCCTCCATATGAAACCCGACTGGATTCTGGAAATTTTTTTTTTTTTTTAAGAAATGCCATGCTTAAATTTCCTTCAATACAAACCCAAGAATGCCAGATAGGCTCAAACAAGAACGAAAGCAGCATAATAAGCGAGGCAAGCAATGCAATTTTGAAATAAGAGATGAGCTCAAAACCACAAAAAAGGATGGGTTTGCTCCAAACAACATTCTACATGTATCCAACCTCAATCGGGCTTGAGAATCAGAATAAACACCAAGCGAGAGAAAAAAAAAATGGCTTAGTAACCAAAAAAAAGCGAAGACGAAAATAACCCCCCAGAAATTGCAACTTAAATGTCTTCCATACACGATGCAATTGATGGAACATTTAAACAAGATAGGATCCACATGTCGACATTTAAGCATGCATTTAACGAGAAAAACGAAATGGTTACGGATTAATGTAATGAGAAGCCATCCTTCAATCTTGACGCGATGTTCTCAGTGCTCTCAGTGCGTGACGATTAGAATGAAGCGATCAATGAGCTCTTCCTTTTCTCCAAGATTGGTCCAATAGAAATGTGGAGTCTCACGGCGAATGGGATGCATATCTCTGCCATACTCGCGCATCTCTTTATATATCGGCGTTTAGTTGGGCCAAACAAGCAATGGGCCAGTCAAGTAAATGAGGTAGGCCATAAAATCAAACAATAATGTGTTTCGGCCCGTTATGGTTCGCGATACAAAATGAAATTACTTATTTGATTTACTCAATATTATCAAGTTGATTATGTAAGTCCACACATAAAAATTCCAACATTCACAATATCAATTATGTTATTTACTGTTGTGAACAAATGAGTTCAAGCTCAAATATTGCAACATTCCTTGATGATAGATTGTTCTTTATCATTAAATGTTCTTAAATTATTAAGAGCAAATAACACGTTATATGGAATCCTAAAAGGTGATCAAAAGAGAAATGTTGACTTAACAAAATTTTCTGTCTTTCACATGATGTAGAAAAATGTATGTATAAAAAATATTTGGCCCTTTATAATTTACTTCACTTATCTTGCTTTCTACATACTAATTTGTAAAGGGCGTGATTAAGAAAGAAAAGGACAAAATCTTTACAATGTTGCTAATTTATCATACCAAAAGGTTTTTCTTTAAAAAAGAAGTAATGGAAAAAAGCCAATCTACAATTCAAAAAAATTTATTAAAGGCATCAAATACTTTATTCATGGAATATGATCATTACAAAAAAGCGCATGACTACCCCAATATTCAATTACTTACGGGAAACTATTGGCCCATCTCTATCCCGTGAAGTCCCAAATATTCAGTCTTTGGTGCCCACGTTACGACCCTCTGGTGTTTGAACATTAATCAGGAGTATTATTTATGAAATTCTTGTTGTTTATAGTCTTGTATTATTGAGAGTATGTAATACACTATTTTGAAAATTTGAAAATTCATAAAAAATAAAAATATATGAACCTATAGATTTTCTACGCGTCTCACGATGGCTTAGAAAAATGCACATATCCATGCATGCTTAAGTTTATTTGACCTAGTAAACTTTTTCCTCCTTTGTTTAAATGTTTATTGACTTGACTAAAACCAACCAATCAAATCGATCCACAAAGCTATCCATGGTCTTGGCTATATAAAATGGAATCAATGTCAATCTATCCGTCTCGACTATGTACCCATCTATTATATGGGGTTACAAAGTAACGAATATGGGAGTGAACTCACCTAAAACTTGAGACCTAAATCTAGATCTTAATATTATATTTAAACTAATTTAATTGAAAGATAAGCGGTTTTCAGGGTAGGGTCTTAACATTAATGAAAGTAACACGTTACTTGAAATTTTGAAGATGGATCCAAAAATATTGACTAGTAAGTATATTTGTACACATACCACACGGATTAGGGAATTGGGTATATAGATATATCATTCATATTTTATATTTTCCAAAAAAAAAAAAAAAAAACGAGAACCACCAGGTTGACTCGGTGTGCTTAGGGAAGAGTCGGCATAGACAAAATGTAATAATTATAAAGTAGAGACCAAAGGTGAATGGCTGTATGAAGTGAGACAAATATCAAATAATGTTAAAAATGAATTGGTGTATGGTATCTAGTGCACTTGCGGTGGTGAATTAGTGTTGATGCTTTCTCATCGTCTCTTTGTTCTTTGCTAATTCAACTCATTCATCGCGAGGTTGTGGTGAGGGCGCTCTGCGCGCAGCTCCGGTTGGTCGTGTGGTCGACGGCTACCTCTAACCATTGCAATTGAGTTTGGGCATAGCATAATGGGGCCAGATAATCATTTGGGGATGGGCTAGAGTATGTGGGTGATCGAGTTTAGTAAATTAAATCTTTCTTTACTTCTTTTTGCATTTTCTCATCGCTAAGGCCCCAGATCAGCGGTACCATTACGATAGCCAAATAGGTTGTCTTACTCAACTCGCTCATCTTGATCTTTCGTAATATGAACTATCTGGTAGCATCCACCCGATGATGATCTTACTAAACTCACCCATGTTGATATTTCTTTTAATCAACTAAGCGGTAGCATCCACGAATAGGTGGGGTCTTACTAAACTCACCTATTTTGATTTTTTCTATTAATCAACTTCTTGGGTGGCATCCCACCAAATGAGTACTCTTACTAAACTCACCCATCTTGATCTTGGTTATAATCAACTAACCGGTAGCATTCCACACCAAATAGGTAGTCTTACTAAACTCACTTATCTTGATATCTCTAATAATCAATTAACTAGTGGCATTCCACATCAAATAGGTACTCTTAGAGAGCTCCGAGACCTTGACCTCTCTTTGAATCACCTCACAGATTCCATCCCTTCTTCTATAGGCTTTCTCACTGTGTTAACTTCATTGAACCTCCGTAGGAATCGAATTAATGGATCCATCCCTCCAGAAATCGGGTATATTAAAGGTTAGTCCCCATTTAAACTTGATAGTAATTCAATCGGTGGAGGATACACTTCGAACTCGAGTTTAGAGATTGACGGTTAGATCTCTGATAATAATAGTCTATGGGAGCCAGGTCCCACCCTTCCATCACCCAGTGCAAATCTTTCGATTGATTTATCCAACGATGATCATTTGAAGGAAACGCCACCTTACTTTAGCGGAGGACACAAAATCGCACTTGGCGTTAAAAGTCTCTTTATACTTCACCTTGGTTTTGTAACCTTAATGTGTGGGAGTTTGTTTTTAGCCGGATTTGTGGAAGAGAAAAGTTCAACCCGAGTGTGCATGACGAAAATTGGAAATTTCTTTTCCATATGGGACTTTGATGGGAAACTTGCATTTAGAGACCGTCGACAACAAATATTTTGATATCAGATATTGCATAGGCGTTGGAGAATTTGTGCAATGTTTATAAAGCCTGGCGCCTGAGTGGAAGAGTGGTTGCCATGAAGAAACTCCATGGATCGGAAATGAGGCCAACACACTTGAGAAGTTTGAGAATGAAGTGCGGATGTTAGAACCATGCGACAGCCAGACATTGTGAAACTTCATGGTTATTGTTTACATAATCGGTGCATGTTCCTTATTTCTACATACATGGAAAGGGGAAGCTTGTTTCGTACGCTAAGCAAGGATGCTAGGGCTGTTGGGTAGTTAGTTAAGAGGTGAACATTGTAAAAATGTCGCTCATACCTTATCTACATGCATCATGATTGTACTCCACCAATCATTCATCGGGACATATCAAGCAATAACATTCTCTTGAATTCAGAGCTTGAGGGTTTTGTATCAGATTTTGGCATTGCCAGACTACTAAATCCGGATTCATCCAATCGAACCCTTGTTGCGGGAACCTATGGCTATATCGCACCTGGTAAGTGCATTCATCCCTTACTAATATTTTTACTTTCATTTACATACATATCGTCACAGATTATTAATATTTAATTTATTTCCTTTCCCTTTCCTTTTTTTGTTATGAGAAATGATGAATGAGAAAGGCGAAGATTTCTTGAGAAACTTAGAAAAATCATCATAGAAAGCTAAAACTAACCTTCTAGCTAGCAATCATATTATAGAAACTCACAAATATTTTTATCATGCATATACATCACAGAAAGAAAAGGTTTGAGAATATTAGAGTTAGAGATGCTTGTAAATAATTTTGTATCTTGTCAAATTTTAGTATATAGTGAAATGAATCTTGTAATATGTTAGATTGATAATTTTGTATCACAATACTTTATAATTAAATTTATTTTCAAATTGACACCATTATTATGCACAAATTGAATTTGAATTAGAATGATAACACAAATAAAAAATCATTATAAGTTAAATCTTTGATCAAGGGTTACTAATTTGACTTTGTTTTTATGAACCTATAATATCTTGTTTCTTATTTGGTATGTTCTGAGCTTGCCTACACGATGGTTGTGTGAAAAATGTGATATGTATAGCTTTGGAGTGGTGGCATTAGAGACAATGATAGGAGAGCATCCCGGAGAACTTATCACCTCATTATCATCACCATCGTGTCAAGATATAATGTTAAGGGATGTATTGGATTCGCGTCTCTCACTTCCGGATGACTTACAAGTTGCTAAAGATGTAGTTTTTGTGGTATTTTTGGCTCTCAAATGCATCAATTCAAATCCAAAATCTCGTCCAACAATGCAACAAGTATCCTACAAACTTTGCGGTAACATACCATTTCCTAAATCACCTTATCATGCCATTTCTCTCCGATTGAAGGATGAGAAATGTAATTTACGAAGATGTATATGTTATACAAGTTATGTATTTGAAGACTAAAATATAGAAAGAGAGGTTACAAAAAAGCCATATTATTTTCGTTATGGATGATGTCATTATATATTTGTTTATAGAAAATTTTAAAGGTATAACATATCAAACATATTGCATTCTAGTTTTCCTTGGAAAATTAATTAACAATGTAATATTAATGAATTATCGGTGGCAAAGGATATAAGATTTCTAGGAAGAGTTGGCGGAGACACCAATGCCCTCCCCTTGTTTTGTAGTACTTTTTCCTCTCAAATGCATTCATTCAAATCCCTTGATTTCGTTAATGTGTCTGAAATATGCTTCTTAATGATATACCATTCCCAGAGTTGGCCTTTCATGCAATTTCATTATGCAGAGCCCTGAAAAATCAAAGGAAATGTAATTTGATTAAAAAGCAATAATATTCAAAGTTGTTAGTTCTCTTTAATTTTCTTATAGTGCCAAGGTATGCTTGTCATGGTTGATTCAATCTCTCCTTGTATTTGGGGACCATCATACGGATACAATTAAATTTTATATCAATAGTGGCTAGGATTGGCATATATGCCTTTTAATTAAGGGAGAAAGCTTCCTAATAGGTTCCTGAAACAGGGGATAATCATTTTTTTATTGAACCTCAATCTATTTCAAAAGAAAACAAAAGAAAAAAACCACTACTATTTCGAATTAATGCATATTGTTGGAAGCATAGAGGGCTATGGCTACATATCAAAGAAGCAAACCTGAAATCCATAATCTAGACTTGTTGATAAAGTTCGACAAGAATTAGTAGCCACAGGAAGACTGTGACCTGCTATGTTTCCGGGAAGAGTCTTCATGACTCCTATATTGCATTATAAAAATTGCAAGTCGATTGGAAATTTAGAACGATAAATTTATGTATCTTAGTAGTCATCAGAAAGTAATTTGTTTCTTGTTTGTTTTTTTGTTTTGTCTCATCTTTTTCCTTTTGAAAAAGTATAACAAAGTAGACTTGCTCTGTTTCCAGGAAGAGTACTGGACTAAGACAGCAATAAACTCATTAAGTGGTGGTAGCATGCGTGATGGAGACAAACATAAATGAAAAAAAAAAAAGGAATGTTTGGAAATCAGTAAATCACAATAAAATAAATTCCAGGCTACATGTATAATCCAATAACTTTTGAAACATCACTAATAAACAAAGAAAGCCCAGCTTGTCTCTGGCCAACAAAAAGTCCCATATGTTTATTCTTTGGTACCTACATGACCACCCATTGATGTTAGAACGCTAATCAAGATTATTATTTCTGAAATTCTTGTCGTTTATAGTCTTGTATTATTGAAAGTATATAATACGTTCGTTTGAAAATTTGAAAATTCATATAAAAAATTATGAACCTAGAAAATTTTCTATGCGTCTGTGATGGTTTAGAAAAAAATGCACACATGCATCCGTGTGATTTAATAAACTTATTGTTGGAGAAATGAGACACAAACACTCTTTAAACACTGCAAAATAGACAACAACCCAGAAATCATAAATAATTATGGAAGAGGAATTTTATCAAGCAGTTGATAAGCAGAAAATCTACAAACTAAGTTAGGAAGACTCGGTTTCATTCTGTATCAAATGAAACCATGGTTTTCAGCTCTATCAAATGCAGTCCAACATTCAGCCCAATATTCTGTTCTGTATCCGTGGTTTTGAGAGACTGGGTATATTGATATCAATGCTAATTTATTTTTCAGAAAAAATTAGAATATCGAAGAAGACTCTCAGTTGACTCAGTATGCTTCTATGAAGAGTCGGCATAGACACAAATATCAAATGGAAAAAAATGGAGTGTATGCTATCTAGTATTGTTGTGGTGGCTAAAGTCTTACATGCATTATTAAGAGTAAATGATACGCTATTTGGAATACTAAAAGGTTCAAATCAAAGATAAATATTGACCAACTATTTTTTTGTGTCTTTGACATTGATAAGAAAAATGCATGCATCAAAATTATAAAAACAAGTTAATGAATATTTTGAAAAAATTCTGGAAGAAATTTTATTTTGGTTGTTGAATAATTTGGATCAAATTTTTGAATATTATTATGTACATAAATTCTATTTGCATATTAGTTATTTAAAGAACCATTTGTCAAAAAAATTTAATTGAACTTTTATGGATTTTTTCCTCTTACTAATATGATAGACTAAGAATGTATTATATGGTATCAATAAATTTCCCCATTCAAATCCTTAAATGAGAATTAAGATTTTAAGAGGCTAAAAAATTAACACTCTAATTTCTACTTCTTCTCCCTTTCTCTTCCAGCTTTGTTCTCCTTTCACTCCCAAAAAATTATTAAAGGCATCAAGTACTTAATTCATGGAATGCATGTAACAAGTCATTTGATATAATATATGGTAAAACAAATATTTTGAAAGCCTTGCTATCATTCTAAGAAAATATTGCTGCAGTAATCTTTATCAACCCAATAATTACTCTAACTGATTGCTTTAAAATATTATATAAAAATCATTTATTGAATTTAAACTATTTTTTTTTACTTTCTTTATTAATATTGATAATATTTCTTCAACCACAACAATAGGACCTACAATTGTCAATAACGTGCATTTCGCGAAAAACAATTTCCTCACATAATTGCAATATGTTTACATTTATCATTAGTAAACCCATGAAAAACGTTCCCTAAATTTTCCACTTATGCTTAATTCAGCAAATTGGGTACTTTTTCATTTTTGGTCATGGAAAGTGGAAACCTATGGCAATGAAAAGATGTTATCATTAAAAGGTTGAATGTAAGTAACACGTTACTTTGAAATTTTGAAGATATATCCAACAAATTGACTAATAAAGTTTCTATATGTGCCACACGAGTTTAGAAAATTCGTAGATATATCATTTATAATTTAATTGACCCAACTAATAATCATCCCTTCTTGTCTGAATCTTTATTGACCCGAGTTGACTTACGCCACCTCCCAAACTAACCTCCATTCATACTACTCTCTACCTTCTTCCAGTGGATCAAATATTCACTCAATCTTAATTTGTTATCTATCCTAAATTTCTTATCGATAATTGAGATACATGGATAGAGCAAACCAAAATTGACCCTACAAATATGGATATAGACTAACCGAAAGATTCTCGGTACTTTTTTGAACTCTAATATATTATTAAACAATTAAATGGACTAAAAACATAAATAATCATGATTATTGAATATGTAGGTGAGATGGTTGTAATCTTAACATTAATAAAAGTAACAGATTACTTGAAATTTTGAAGATAGATCCAAAAATATTGACTTGTAAGTCTGTACACATACCACATGGTTTAGGAAATTATTGTGTGTATATATATAGATATATTGATTTATTTTTGCAGAAAAAAAAAACGGAAGAAGACTTAGTTGACTCGCTATGCTTCCAAGAATAGTATTAGACTGCCAATGTCACAGTATAAAGTGAGACAGCAATGGTGAATGAATGTATGAAGTGAGACAAATATCAAATAGTGTTGAAAATGGATGAGTGTATGGTATCTTGTGTACTTGTGGTGCTGTTGTTAGTGACTCATCATCATGCTGCTGCTGCTGCTGCTTCAACTAATTCATGCGGAGTTAATAGTGAGGGTGATGCTCTTATGACTTGATTGAGTGGATGGTCTTACGCGGCTACCTCTAACCATTACAATTGGTCGGGCATAATAACTTGTAATGAGGCAGGACATGTCATTGGGATAAGACTAGAAAGTGTATCCTTGTATAATCAATTTAGTAGATTAAATCTTTCTTCACTTCCCAGCCTCCATTTTCTCATCCTTTCTAGAGTTGGAGTTATGGGTGCCATTTACGATCACCAAATAGGTACTCTTATAACTCCACCCATCTTGATCTTTCTTTTAATCAACTAACCGGTAGTATCCCACACCAAATAGGTAGTCTTACTAAACTCGCCTATCTTGATCTTTCTTTTAGTCGACTAACTGGTAGTATCCCACACCAAATAGGTAGTCTTACTAAACTCACCTATCTTAATCTTCCTGGTAATAAACTATCTGCTAGCATCCCACACCAAATAAGTACTCTCACTAAACTCACCTATCTTGATCTTTCGATAATAGACAACAGTAGCATCACACCAAATAGGGTACTCTTAGAAGCTCAACCACCTTGAACTCTCTTTCAATTACCTCACAGGTTCCATCCCTTCTTCTATAGGCTTTCTCACTGAGTTAATTTCATTGAGCCTCAATATGAATCAAATCAATGGATCCATCCCTCCAGAAATTGGGTATATGAAGAATATTTGTATCTGAGAATAATAGAATCGGTGGAGATACCTTCCCGACTCAAACAATTTGAAGAGATTACAAACTTTATATCTCGAAGATAATAATCTATTAGGCAGGTCCTTCCTTTATCACCCAAAATTGCGGGTGCTCAATTGATCTATCCCACAATGATCATTTGGAGACTTATACACTTTCCCCTTGCAATGGAGGACACAAAATTGCTCTCCGCATTAAAATCTCTTTGGTCCTCACCTTGGTTCTTGTGACCTTCTTGATATTGGGGTTTGTTTCTGGCCGTTTGTGGAAGAAAAGAAAAGTTCAACCAGAGTTGACGGCAATGGAAAAGAATGGAGATTTGTTTTCCATATGGGACTTTGATGGGAAACTTGCATTCGAAGACATCATCTCGACAGCGAAGATTTTCGATATGAATCTTAAAACAAGGTATGGCGGTGTTTATAAACACGACTACCCACGGAAAAGTAGTTCTTAGTGAAGAAACTTCATGGAGCAAATAGAAGGCCAACATATTGACAAGTTTTATGAATGAAATGCGGATGTTGGAACAAATCCGACATCGAAAACATTGTGAAACTTCATGGTTATTGTCTACATAACCAATCATAATTCCTCATATACATGTACATGGAAAGGAAGCTTGTTTTGTGTCTTTGAGCAATGAAAGGCAATTTGTTGAATTGGATTGGGGTAAGAGGGTGAACATTGTTAAAAATGTGCCCATGCCTTATCCTACATGCATCATGATTATGCTCCCCGATCATTCATCGGGTTATATCGAAGCAATAACATTCTTCCCTAAATTCGAGCTTAGGGGTTTTGTCTCGAGACTTTGGTACATAGATTATTAGATCTAGATTCGTCAAATCGAACCCCTTGTTGCGAGGGGCCTATGGCTATCTCCTTTGAAGTAAGTGAATTCATCCTTATTAAATTTTCTAACTTGAAATCTACATACATATGTGATTCTAAGAATTGGTGAATAAGAGAAAATGAAATTTTAGAGACAAAAATTGTAATAGAAGCTAAAAACTAATTAACTTACAATCCTTATTATGAAACTCTTAAATATTTTATCATGTACATTATAGAAAAGAAAATGAATAGAGAATATCCCGATTTAGAGATGCTTGTAAATATGTATTTCTCATCATTTTTAAAATATTTTCTTGGCTCTTTATATGTTTTAAAGCCATGGAAAATAAAGAAAAAAGTTTTTTGGGAAGATATTCATATTTCTTACCATCTTTTTTTTTTTTATTATAGATTTTTAGATTTTCTAAGAAATTGGTTTGACTATGTCCTCAACCTTTCCTATAAGTAATGAATAACTTACTTGAAGAAATAGAGAAATAGAGTTGATTTGTATGTTAAACCAAACTCCCTTATTGCCGTAGTTTATAATGAAATGAATTTTTTCATGTGTTCATTGATAATTTTGTATAATAATATTTTATAATTACATTTATTTTCAATTTTACGTCTTTATTATGCATAAGTTGACTTACTTATCACTTTAATAGGAAGCTTGAGAGTCAACATTTTGGTAATTTCTATTGGGAAGAACAAAGTCAATTAAAAGTGAATTAGCATGATATCACTTCTACTAAAAATACATGTAAGTTAAATGTTGATCAAGAGTTACTAATTAAACTTTCTTTTTTTTATGGGAACAATATTTGTTTCTTCTTTGGTACGTTACAAAGCTTGCCTACACAATGGTTGTAAGCTGAAAGTGTAGCGTGTATAGCTTTGGAGTGGTGGCACTAGAGACAATGATAGGAAAGCATCAGGAGAACTTATCCACCTCATTATCCATCTTACATTGTGTCAAAAGATATAATGTTAAGGGATATATTGGATCAAGTCTCCTTCGGAAGATGTACAGGTTGCTAGAGATGTATTTTTGTGGTATTTTGGCTCTCAAATGCATCCATTCAAATCCACAATTTAGTCCAACAATGCAACAGAGTATCATACAAACTTCTTGGCAACATTCCATTTCCTAAGTCGCCTTATTAGCTGCCATTTCCCTCTGTGAATTAAAGAATCCAAGAAATATAATTTATCAGGTGTATATCATATATAATAAAGTTGTCTTCTTATTTTCATACTACCAGTATCGAAGCATTTATTTCGTTGTAGTCAAATCTTCATTGTATTTGAAGACTATAATAAAAAGAGAGATTATCACAAAGGCATATTATTTTCATTATGTTAGGCAATTATCAATAATTCATGTTTTTTAATTTTTCTTTCGAAAATCATAATGGTATTGTCAAGACATCGAATAGCAAAAACCACCTCCTGTAACTAAACCTACAACCAAACCAATTTAGTTTAGCTATTAAGCCACTTGCAAATGTATATAAGCTTTTCCCCTTCGTAACGAGAACTGTATGAAAAGAAAATCTGAAAAAACCAGATACTCTATTTTACCCTGTTTCAATCTTCTTAAAGCTTTTCAGGTACAACAGAACAAATATAACGTATTTTAATTTTACTTAGAAAATTAATCAACAATGTAATATTAATGCATTATTGGTAGCAAGGATATAAGATTTAGATGAACAAGTTAGCATGCTTATCGAAAATTGTTTTTTCAAATTTTATATGGTAATTTTTTGTTCTCCAAAAAAGTGAACGAAAATGAATTGGAGAAGAAAAATATAAGGAAATAAAAATAAAGGAAAATAACAATTAGTTTAAATTTACAAAAGTATTTTGCATACTTCTTCAAACTTATTTTGTTAATTTTTCTATTACATATACTTTTAATGTCAAATTAAAAATAGAGAATTTTGCATGTGTACCTCCATAAAAAGCAATATTCTTGTTGAATAGATATTATAAAATTTTATCTAAATAACTTTAATAATTGTTTTTTTATTTTTAATCATTTTCATGTTTGCATAGTTATTATTCAAAACATATCAAAAAAAAAAAAAACCTAATGAAACAACTCTAAAAAATTAAAAATTTATTTTCTAAAAATATTAAGAAAAATGTTTTCCATTTTGAGGTATTAGGACTTTCTATCAGTTGGTTTTGTGACAGCTTCAAACATAAAAATTCTGAAAACAGGTTGGTAATTATTTTGGGAGAGCTATAGAAAGAATTAAGGTGAATTTTCTACAAGAGATTTTGAAAATTATTTTGGTTCTCGTGAATATTTTGGAAGAGATTTATAAATATTTTTGTGTATATAAATTTTGTTTTCATATTATTAATTTACTTGTATTGTCTATCAATTTTTTTGAAATTGGACTTTTAATTATAGTTTTGCTTCGCTTGCTATTTTGGTAGATTAAGAATGTATTCATATTGTATAAATAAAATTTTTCCAAACATCCTTAAATGAGACCAGACAATCTCGCGTTTATTGATTACATCATTAGGTTGAATCTTATCCTTAAATGTATTTCATATTTTGTTTGGGAACGCAAACAAAATATACCATATATAAGAAATGCAAAATCATAAATGATTCAAACATTCACCATCTTATCAAGATTCACCTCCACTTTCATATTATTTTAATTCACTTAATTCTTATGTAGCAAACACAATTAAGCAACTGAAAACTAGACTTAGAAGCTATTCGCATTTAACAATAACTGAATTACAAAGCATTATATATACCAGATCAAGCTACCAAATCTCTATAGCCATATGATCATAATTGTACACATTATATTAAACTTTTATAATTTGACAATAGAAAAACTTGAGACAGTTACACTAGGGTTTCGTTACAAACTCAACAGTTAGCAAACGTTTCAGAAATCCATGTCCAAAGTCCCTACAATCAGAATCTGCCTTAAGTTCACCCGCCGATGGTGCAAGGTATGTAATTTTCTACCTGTAAATTATGGTTACAACCAAGAACAAATGCAAAGTATAAATGGATGGTTAAAGCTGATTCTGCACCTCTTGATGTCAATATCAGTGAGCATACGTAAGATCAACAACATTACTGCAAAACCGAAAATTATTAGAGTCAGCAAACACATTTTGTTGGAAGTGACTGTTGGGAGGAGGCAGAGAGAGAGAGAGAGAGAGAAGGCAGGAAGCTTGGATCATTCCCTTGTGTTGAAAGAGCAAGAGCTCATGGCATGCCAAGTAGGGTTGGGAATTCGTGTTCATGGGTCGTGTCAATAACAGGTTTTCTATAGTAATTGACAGTCCGAACACAACACGAATAATAAGCGGGTCAAAAATAACAAATTAGCTTGTGATTAATAATGGAAGTAACGATATGACATATAACCCATTTATTAAATTTAGTATTTAATTAATATAAATTATAATTGATTAATGGATATTTAACACAAATAATATATATAATGGGTTAATCTAAGTTAAATATTAATTAACATAATAACTAAACGGGTCAATTTCGTGTTATGTGGGTCAACACAAATATAACCAGTTTATTAAACGGGTCATGCAGGTCAACACAAATTTGGCCCAAATATGATTACACTCAACCCAAACTTGCAAAAATCGCGTGGAGTTCGTGTAGTGTTCACGAGTTGTATCAAATTTTGCTAGGCCTAATGCCAAGGTACAATTAAAGCTTCATTTGTTACAGTGTAATGTCAATTTTAGGCCTCTTTCATAACATTATTTACATTCTTATTTAGTTTTATCATCGACAAATCTATCCCAAAAACAAGATTTCTCATCCTTCCAAAAAACAGGTTAGTGGAAGTGCAAAACATAGAGGTTGTTGGAAATTTGAAGTGTAAGTAGAGATTCCACCTTGAAATAATTTGATCAGGTTCTTTAGCAAAAGAAACAGCAAGGACCATGGAGCATATCCTAATGAAATTCACGTGAACCCGATCTCAAAGGATCTGCAGCAGGCTCTGCGCCAATTGGCAAAGCTGAGCGTGGTGCTTGATTCACCTGTCTGATAGACAACTAAATCGCTGAAATTTGAAATATTGGAGTATGGTGCAAGGTCATTTGCAAGGCCATAAAAGTATTCCTGGAAGGAAGAAACAACACCAGCATCAACTAGCCTTCTCATCTCGAGCTAATACCAGCAAAAAAATGCTCAAAAGATAGCATACTTTGATGAAGACTGGATTGCCCCATCAAGTAGACAAGAAAGGATCAATTAGTGTATACACCATGAACTGAGATTAAATACCACAAATTGACAGTGAAAATGCAGATAATTTGCCTATCAAAAAATAAAAAAAAAAAGGGTTTAAGCAAGCATGGGGTTGAAAGTCAAAGGCAACAAATATCTAAAGAAGAATTAATTCTATCATTTAAAAAGTTCCAAAGGAGAATCTTAGATAAAAAACGATTAGATATTCTCTATAAATGCATGATAATAAGCACATTTGCATATTGCACCTAGTCTATAGTGAATGCAAAAAATAAGAAGGTGCATAAAGTGGTGGGACTACTTTGCGCTAGTTGTCTAAAACAGTAAAAGTTGACTGGATTTGAATCAAATTGATCGATTTCTTCAAGACCCTTATTATAGTACTTTTCCCCCTCTTTTCAAAATGGACCATTTTTGCAAAATTCACATGAATTCTTCACACGTAATAGTCACGCATAGAAGAAACTTAGTGTAAATGCTACAATAACATTTCCCTCAAAATGCATCAATAGAATGGCAAAGAACCACAATGGTTAACATTTACCTTATCCTGTAACCCCTGGCCCTTTGGCGGAATTTTGCTCCCCTGGATACAACACCACCCGACTTTTGGAGTTTCACAACATCCACATTAGGTTTGTTCTTTAGCACATCTCTAAGCATGCTGCACGGTTTTTCCTGCAGAGTTTATTTTAGATAGCATACAAACATACCACCATCAACAAAGCCTTTACTAAAAACCATTCCTCTTTAGTCTGAGAATGAATCAAGGGGGATCATTATCAGGTCCCAAATAAAATGTAAAGTTATGCTGAAACCAAAATGTAAAAATTTGTAAACAAATATTGAAGAGATGCTAAGGATATTGAAATTAAGCATTTTGAAAAATTACTAACAACATATTTTTGGCTGAATTTAAGAGCAAATAAGTACCTTTGGGATATAGCACAAGAGTTACAACAAGAAAACTAGAATAATCTCTATTCAATAGCTAAAACCTGATGGAGTCACCCCTTATCCAGGTGAAAATGTAGATTTGGAGCCAGTTCCAATGCATTGGGCAACAATGGCCTCCATAAGATCGCCTCTGTTGCACAAAGAGGTGGAGTTCTCAAAACATTTATCAAAAATTTGGTCAACATACTAAACTTTGCCAGTCCAATTCACCAGATTTTGCAACTCTCATTTTCCTATGTCAGATGGAAATCTGGAAATTCTAATCAGATGCTTAAGAACTGCGTTTTCAACTATCAAGCTCACGATATAGCTGGAGCACTGAAGGAAAAAAAATCAGAACAAAAAGATTTGACTGGACTTTAATTCACTGGTTAATTTGAACGTCAGAAGCTCCTCAATGAACCATATGAAACCTAGTGTGGCTGCAATTTATTTCAAAGTTTGATTTTTATGTATCACAAGTAGGGAAAAAAAACACAACAAAGATGTCTGACAAAAAGATTGCAGACTGAAATTACTTCTTGTTAGTAAATCAAACAATAAACCTTGAAAGAACAGCCACTTACTTGACCCAAAACCAAAACAACATTGGCATTGAATGTATCTATAGCATGGAGAATCAGCACTGCAATAAGGCATAAAGAAGGGAGCATTAAACAACAAATCACATTATATTTAGTAGTAACACAGCATAATCAGTGTGCTTATAAAAGCTAAAGCCTAGTCACCTCATAGTAACACCTTCTATCCATCCCTTGGTATTGATCACCATGACCGCGAAAGCTTGAGATTCAGCATTTTCAGAACTGCCTCTCAGTGTTCGAGCAAAGCTCCTTCACAAGCACTGTATAACTCTACATTGACACTGTAAACCAAACCCCAAAACTTACCAGAAAAATTAGACACAAAATGACTTTATCTTAAACTAAACAGAAAGTGTCGGGCTACATTCCTAGCTAAATGGAAATTAATATATGAAGGGAAAAGATATGCCATTAACAAGTGTTAAACAATGCAGTTACTGAGGATTGGTGTAAAAATGAAGAGAAGAGCAATTCAAGAGGAATTCCTTCTACTGGATCAATCGGCATTTCAATTGGGGTAGCAGCAATACATCCAGGAATTGTTATAGATCCTTGGCCAATGTCCAAGTCCACAAAAGTAGGCTTCCAACCCTGCTTAGCAGACCAACTGAGAAGCATCCTTGAAAGTGTACTCTTTCCGGAATCTACCGGTCCAACAACAATCACCCTTGGGCCCTGAACCACCAAAGAGTACTATGACTTGACATATGCGCCAAATGATGCATGAGAACCACAATGAACTTAAGTAAAGGTATATTAGTAAATGCATGGAATTTTATTTCCAAGCAGACAGAAAAAATCCACAGCAGCAGCAGCAGAATTATATGAATACAACTAGAAACAACAATTTACAGACCAATAATCTTGAGGAATTTCCTTCCTAAGAACCACATCAGATAGCAAAGAAATGTGGCGCAAATTAAGCGTGCACTACCTCCATTTGCTAAAGACCAGTCCAGGGTACTTCTTTGAAGCTAAAATCACTAACTACATGGATGAGATCAAATGATTTCATCTGAAGAAGATTTCCTTGAGACTACATTCCACAATTTACAGTAACATGTTATGGTTTCTAATAACTAAATCGAACAACCCCAAACTTTACCATGCATATTGCCTAGTAGGCTATTTTGTTCTTGAATCCAACCTTCAACTGAAAAGCAAAACAATATGTTTACATAGGTACGAAGAAAACCTTTCTGAAATTTATTTTTTGTTAGTTTATTTTATTTTTGAGAGAAGGAAGGCTTTTTTTATAGAAAAAAACATGAAGAGTATTTTAGAAGTTATGCAAAGTGCATCAGCCGAGGTTTTTAGAGGTCATTCAAACAAAGCACATTCTTTGATGTGCTTTTGGTTTATCATACTTGGTATTCCACAAATCTGCTGCTTATGCCATCAAACACTTTAGGATACACAACAGCCAATTCAAACACTTCAAATATAGTTAACACATTCCACTTATGTTATATAGGTTCAAGATCAACAAAATCGTTATATTATCTTCTGACTGGCCAAAGAATGAAGTGAAAATAATTTCCAATTATCTAGCATATTCTGAGGGCAAAACCACAATAAAGGATCCTATCATCAGTGTTATTTATAATTTTTTTTTAAATATTGCAAAATTGTCTTCACCTCATCAATTGATAGCTAAGGTGCATCAATGTGTGCATGATGTTCAAATATTCACCCTTGAAATGATTCATGCATTTAAAGAAAGTAAGAACAGTTTTAGGCCAATGTAGCATAAAAAAAAGATTAGGGTGAAAAGAAATACAAGAGGAAACTCATTTTGTAAATCAGGGCAAAGATGAAGAGGCTACTGGGATAGAACCCTCTTTTTTATAGCAAATCAAATTACTGTTTCTTCTATGCTGTCAAAAGTACACCAGAAAAGGGACATCTTGAACAGATCCCACAATGCGAAATAACATTAGAAGTCAAAATGAATTTATATATACATTTTTTTCAGTAAGCTAAGATAAGACAAAGAAATACCTGAGAAGCTTCAGTATCACCAGATGCAGAGGCTTTGGCACGATTTCTTCAAGAACAGCATGCAAATTAACATAATTGATCATGGGTGTCTGAAATCAAGGAATATGCTACCATCATCAGTCTGAATTGCTGAGCAGTAGAGCAACAAAAAGAAAAAGAAAGAAAAAAAGGGGCATACCTCATCTGCAGTATAATCGTTTCTATCTTCCATCCATTTCAATTGGCTCCATACCAAGTAAAAACCTATTCATGAAATTCAAATATATCCCAATAGAATGCGAAGAGAAATCAAGTATCAATTCATTTATATAAGGGTTATTTCATTTGGATGCATGAAACTAAAGCCCTTCGGAATTCCTATTCCATGAAATTTGAAAATGTTATTATAGATTTGGTCAATTCAAATAGAAGCTGCAGGAGTCAGATTGGAGCATCAAATTCCAAAATCGAGGACACATTCCATGCAACCAACAGTAGCCTTGGCAATTTCATTCTTTCTTCTTTTCCCATCATACAGTTCAGAATTGGTCTTTAATTCATTAACATCCAATATCAAATCCCACGTACAACAAATCACATACTTTTTGCATACCATTTGAACCAGAAATTTCACACAATCAATACTGACTTTCACTTCAAGCTCCACTAGAATACCAATGCAAATAAGGAAAATAAAAAGTAAAAATCAGAATCCTAAATTGAGCCACTCATACAGTATCCTGCGGAGAAAAAAAGGCACAAATTCCGTCTCTTTTCTCTTTTCTTCAATTTTCTTAGAGAACTACTTAAATCCAAACAGAAGGATTGAAATACGGTACCCAGAGCGAACTTGGGTCTAGGAGGAAGGCCAGATTTCAGGAGGAATCTCGGTGCCGAAAATCTCAGCCGTGCCGTTGAGAACCCGTAGACGGAGAGGAGCACTTTACTGACTTCAACCCCTGAGCTCGCACTCTTTGTCAGGCTTGACCGCACCTGCGTATCGCCGACGACGACGCCATCGTCGCCGCTGTTCTCTCTTGGCCTGGCTTAGAGCCTAAGGAGATCACTCGCCGAGAACAAGGTGGACCGTTACCGAACCGGAATTTATGTGGGCACGAACCGAGTCGATGCAGTCCAAATGCCAAGAATCATAAAATACTAAATATTAAGAAAAGAGAAAAAGAAGTATAATTTTTTTGAGTTCATTTCGATAAAAAAAAGCTCAGCTCAAGCTTAAGTGGAACTTTCTGATGTTCAAAAGAGTCGAAACTACTCGAATCGATTAAAAATTAATAAATAATTATATTTGAACTCGAAATCGATTTGAGTTTATTCGATTAATAAAATAGTAAAGAGCAGTGGGTTTTTGCGAAACAATTCTAGTCAGTATTGTGATACTTAAGCAACAAGCTACTCGATTAACATCAAATCAGATTTGAGTGTGCGAGTCGAACCGAGTAACTTGACTCGTTCTGCCTCATCGTTGTAGTATTATGTTCTCGTGGAAATTTCCGAACTTGATCGATTATTATGTCCATCCGACCTTGTACCCAGTGATCTTGAGTCTCATTGACTATATATATATATATATATATATATATATATATATATATATATATATATATATATATATCTATATATATATATATAATATATATATTATTTATTCACTTTGCATTATATTATACTATTATATATGTTCCTTACATAATTGCTCCAATTTGGACTCAAACCCTAAATCCCTTCCCTCCCTCACGCTAACTTGTTAACCACTTGAGCTAGTTCACGTATAATGAAAAATTTAACAAGTATCGTGATACTCAACTCAACAAGCTACTCGATTAACATCAAATCAAATTTGAGTGATACATGAGTCGGCAGGGTAGCTTGACTCGTTTCACACTTACTGCATCATTTGTAGTATTATGTTGCAAAAATGAAGACTCAAACTTGATTCATTCCTTATGTCCCACCAAACCCTATACCCATTGATCTTGAGCTCATTGGCCTATATATATTGACATTTATTCACTTTGCATTACATCATACTATTATGTTTCTTACATAATTGCTCTAATTAGGATTCGAACCTTAGATCCCTTCCCTCTCTTGTCAGACTTGTTAACCACTTGATCTAGGTAGCTTATAATTAAAAATTAAAAATATTTATTTATATGTCCACATGTCTAACTCAGTTGGTTAAAGTATTCAACATTTAAAGGATATATAAGGGGAGGAGTAGGGAACTCTTTTAATACAATATAGTAAATTGCCTCAATCAGGACTCGATCCCCTTATCTTCCATATCTAACCATTTTAACATTGGCCTTTTTAATCAAGCGAGCTCGACTGTGAATATTCTGACATTGTATTAAAAATTTAAAGTGAGCTCAAAAATAAAATAACATAATTATTTACATATAGGCGAAGAAAAGAAAAATAAAGGTTCGGGATGTCAAAAAAAAACTATTTATATTATGTCCTATATTTAACTACTTACGTTTTCAAGATCAGTGGGTAGCAAAACCACAAATAAATCCTGATGATAGATGGTGGTTTTCGTTTTATTTCTTCAACGTTTGATGGTGGTTTTATGGTTTTAGGTTTCACCCCCATGATTGGTGATAGATATCCTTCAAGTGAAATCCACAATCACGTCCAACAATGTGACAATATCCTACAAGCTTCTTGGTGATATTCCATTTCCTAAATTTCCCATTTTTAAATTTCACTTTATGGATTGTACAATGAAGAAAATATACTTTGATAAAGGTAGATTATATGTAAAATTAGTACTTTTCTTTGTTTTGTTGTTACCAAAAGTGTGCTTGTTCTTTTGTTCTCAACTCCTTATCATATTTGGAAGTGGCTGGCATATTGGCATAAATTTTAACAAATATAATGTAATTAATGATGCTAATTTGGGTATTTTGAAATGCTTAAGCTATTGTTGTGTTCGTGCAACTAAATGGCAGCACTCAAATTGACATTGTTTAATAGAGATTGTTTTTATATTCATAGAGCGGTGACTCAGAAAACCATTATATCAACATAGGGTTACATAGTATTTATAATAATCACATATATGACTAATTTACTAAAAATATTTATACCTGTACCATCTGTACCCCGATAAAGATAATGTGTCACGCTTGAAGGAAAATGTAGTCGTGACTTCACGGCTTGCACTACTCTGCTCATATTTGCTACTCTTTTCTTTCTTAATATAAGCCCATGTCTGTGACTATTATATCCATGAACTACTTTTGAATCATACGGACTTTGTTTATTTAATTATCTTTTAAAGCTTCTTCACTTTCATGGGTTTGTTCAATAACCTTATATTTAGATGTTGGACTTCCTAATTTTTCCAAGTAAATGTAAGGAATCAAACATTCCTATCATAACGAATGTAATTTAAATAAATACGTACATACATCTGGTTCTTCGGCTCATGTGACTTTGATTACGAATCATGGCCGTCGTAAGTAGCACACCTCCGGCCTCAAGATATCACACGAATAACTCTGGGGATCCTCACGGGAATTTTAACTTTCGAGCAATATCTTGGATTCTTGAATCATCTCATGATCATAACTTGAGTTCTGATCTATTTATAGATCGATTTTACAGTCATAAATAATCCTCATAAATAGGATTATTTAATTTCCATAAATAGGAGAATTAATTCATAATTAATTATCATAAATATGAGAAATTAATTGAGAATTAATTCATAATTAATTTTCATAAATATTAGAAATTAATTCATAATTAATTTTAATATTTATTTAATATTATAAATAAATTAATTCCTCAATTAGTATCATAAATATTATAAATATCAAATAATTATTTTTGTTTTAACCAATTATTCTTTTTGTGTGTGACCCTTTAGGTTCCTAATCAACTGACAATAAATATAAATTGTAATTCTTAGACTTACATTAGCTTTAATACACATAAAACCAACAAACCCCCACTTGGACTAAAGTCAATTTAGTCATGAGAAATTCTAAGCTTAGATAAATTAAACAACTTTAATTTATCATTAATTCAACAATTAATCAATTTATATTTATAGGTCGAATTGGTCTCTGGCCGGATCTCAAGCCACCCAGATATTAGGAAAGTCAAGTGATCGACTTCACTGTGCATAAACTAGATTCATTATAATTATTATCCTTCACCATCCCATATCTCTTATTAGTACCTGTGGTAAGGTGTAGTGTCAACTCATTTGTACTAATTTTGCAAATTTTGTTTAGAAAATCAGCTCATTAAATAAATTTAGAACTTTTTCTAAATCTACGTATTTGTTTGTAAACGATACGAGTTGACATTTCAACAAGTGGTTACCTTTGAGATATACTCTCCCACTATTAGGAGTGATGAATCCTATATTGATCCATAAACTATCAATTCATGTTTTCATTATACTTGACTTTCATTATTCATACATAAAGTAACAAGTATAGACTAAAATTGAGTCAAAGCACATAATTTCCAACAGAAAGGTACTCTTATGATCTCAAGTCAAGGATCAATTATACTACTATCATATAGAGATTATACCATTGACACTCAAATATCTAACCTTATGAAAATATCTCTGTGGGTCATTTCAGTAAATGTGTTCTCGACACATTACTCCACGTATCATCATATGTGCTAATCTATCATACATTAACAATGTCCTTTTTATTGTTAATACTACGATTAGAGAATATTGAAGAATAATAAATATATTATTCTAAGGACTTTATCATTAAATATACATTATATAAAATGATAAGCTATCGCTGTATTATTATAAATCAAAACATAATGAGTTAAATAAATATATAAGCTTTCATCCATATGACTACATCCCGATTATGTTTATTCTTCCAAACCATATGAAAATACATGACTATCATGTTTTTACGAGACAAAAGAGTTTAGTCAATGGATCAGCTATATTCTCCTCTGTATGAACCTTCTCTATTTTTACTTCATCCCTGTCAATAATCTCCCTGATCAGATGATAGCGTCGTAGTATATGTTTGGATCGATGATGAGATCTAGGCTCCTTTGCTTGTGCAATAGCTCCATTGTTGTCACAATACAACAAAATGGGATCTGCTATGGAAAGACCACTTCTAGTTCGAGTAATGAACTTTTTGATCAGCTTGACTCTTTAGCGACTACGAGCTGACAATATCTTTCGACCATCTGTTGTAGAATGCGTTGTAGTGTCTGTTTGGAACTCTTCCAAACTTCTTGGCACCACCATTTAAGGTGAATATGTAACGGTAGGGTGCAGTGTCTTTATCGGATTGAAAGCTAGCATCGATAAATCCACGTACTTGTAGCTCGACTCCTCCATAAATAAAAATAAATCTTGATTTAACCTCGAGTGCCAGAATATTTTTGACTGCTTTCCAGTGACTCTCACCAGGATTAGCCTGAAATTTGCTTGTAACACTTAGAGCATAGGAGACATCTGGCCTTGTACACATCATAGCATACATAATTGACCACAGCTGAAGCATAAGGGACATTTTGCATGTTATGTACCTCGACATCAGATCTTTGGGCACGTGTCATGAAGGTAGATCCCGTGTGACATGGGAAGATAACCTTTCTTTGATTGATCCATGCTAAACTTCTTTATCATTTTATCAATATATGTAGGTGTAGCCAGAGACTAGCAACTTATTCGATCTATCACGATAGATCTTGCTCCCAAAATATAGGCTGCTTCTCACAATCTTTTCGTTGAGTTTTTCGATAACCACTCTTTAACTAATTGAAGAGAGGGTATGTCATATCCTATTAATAATATGCCATCCACATAAAATGAGAAAAACCACAATACTCCCAATGATCTTTTTGTATACACAAGGCTCATCTTTGTTTTTGATGAGAGCAAACATTTTGATTTTCATCAAAGAATATTCAAACCTACGGATGATTGCTTTAGCGCTAAATGGACTTGTAGCTTACATACTTTATTAGGGTCTTTCGAGACAAAACCCTCAGGTTGTATCATATACACCTCTTCTTGTAAATGTCAGTTAAGAAAAGCAATCTTAACATCCATTTGCCGATTTCATAGTCATAGTATGCGACTATAGCAAGTATTATCCTAATGGATTTCAAGCAGTACGCCCCTTTGGTGAAAAGGTTTCATCATAGTCGATACCATATTACGTAGACAACCTTTCGCAACCAGTTGTGCTTATAAGTAGACACTTTACCATCCATATCTGTTTTCTTTTTTGAAGACCATTTTGCATCCTATAGGTTTGTCCCTATAGGTGGATCAACTAAGGTCCAAACCTCATTTTTCGTATATGGAATCATTTGGAGTTCATGGCTTGAAGCCATTTTGAGTCCTTATCTAATAAGACTTTCATTATAGGTAGTAGGTTCATCATTATTAATGATAAACACGTGTCATACCTCGAGGAGGACAGCGTATCCCTCTGCCCAGACCTACGATCACCTTGTGTAACTTGAGTTGTTAACTCAAGCTTTGCATCATCATAGAATTATCAGCTCTTGCTCCACCTCATTTTCTTTTAAGCTGTGGTTCATGAACTGTCGAGAGTTCATTTGACTCCCACTAGCCATTTCTAGAATAAATTCTCTTTCTAGAAATGTAGCATGTCTTGAAACAAACACTTTTTTGTTCATTGGGATTATAAATAGTATCAAAAACTCTCTTTTGTTTTACAAAAATAGCATTTGCTCAGATTTGAATCGAAAGCTTATGCGACCTCTACCCTTTTTACAAAAGCTGGGGACATCCCGAACCTTTAAATGTTTAGATTTGGTTTCCTCTTATACCATATCTCATATGGAGTAGAATCTACAACTAGAAGGAGCATGGTTTAATAGATATGAGCGTGTTTGGGCATATCCCGAAATGGTTAGGAAGATTTGCATGGCTCATCCTTAGACGAACCATATCTAATAGAGAGTTCGGTTTCTTCTTTTCGGTCTCCATTTAATTGTAGGCGTATAAGGTGGAGTCCATTATGAAAGAATTCCTATTTTCTTTCGAGATAATCTTGAAATTCTTGGCTCAGTATTCACCACCTCGATGATCGAAGGACTTTAATACTTTTTCAAGTTGGTTTCAACTTCACTTTATATTCCTTGAACTTTTCAAAGACCTCGATTTATACTTCAATAAGTATACATGACCATATCTTGAATGGTCATCGATAAGCGTGGTGCGAAAACCATTCTTGCTTGAGTCGACATAGGTCAGCGTACATCGGTATGTATGAGACTTAACTCGATAGATCTTTCACCGCTTTCGATGAGGCGTTTTGGTCATCTTACCTAATAAACAAGATTAGCGTGCTTATCAAATGATTCGCAATCAAATGATCCCGAATAGCCATTTTTATATAATTTGTTTATGCGTTTCTCATTTATATGATAAGTCTGCAATGCCACGGATAAATTTCCTAAGATCATCATTTTTGGTTTTTTTTGTGTTTATATTGAAAGCAGGTTTTCTAGATCAAGTATAGATAAACCATTAGTTAAATGACCAGCACCATAAAACCTTCGATACGATATAAAGAACAACTTTTTATTCTTTGTAATAATCGTAAGCAGTCTAAATCAGACAAGAAATAGATATTATTATATTTTAAGATTGTCTTTGGAACAAAATAACAATCTTTTAGATACAGAATTAATCCTTTGGGTAAAGAAAAGTGTATATTCTTATGGCTAATGCAGCAACTCTTGCTCCATTTCCCTGCATTAGGTCCACTTCCCCTTTAGCAAATTTTCTACTTTTCTTTAGACCTTACATATTTATACAAATATGAGATCTAGATCCGGTATCTAATACCCAGTCGAATTTAGAAGTAGAAAATTTATTTCAATCATAAACATACCTGAAGTAGAAGCTTCATTAAACTGTACGCTAAGCTTTCTAGATAAGCCTTGCAATTCCTCTTCCAATGTCCATCCTTTCCACAGTGGAAACAAGTACCCTTTGGTTTCTTTTCTTTCTTGATTTTGTCTATTGGTTTGAAGGCCTTCTTAATGGTCTTTTTAGGACTGAAGCTTGAATTTGCTTTTTCTTAAGGCTCACACCATCGGCACCACTAGCCCTTTTCCTTCTGATTAGGTCTTATTCTTTGTCTTAAGCATATTTACTTAACTACGGTAGTGTAGAGTCTCAGCAGGTTAGATTAAAATTCATCACAAAGTTTGAAAAACTTGGAGGTAGGGATTAACGAATCAAATCAACAATTGATGATGCAACATAAATCCCAATTTCTCCCAATTTTTCAATGAGTCAATCATCTTGACACATGGGTTGCAATGAAGATCCCTTCCATCTTGTAGTGAAAGAGCTCTTGAGAGATATCCTTATCTTTCATTCCTAGCCCTTTTTATCATACAATGCCTTTAAGTGATTAAGCATTGTAAAGCATTCATATCCTCATGTTGCTTTTGCCGTCGAGGACTCATGGATGCAGCATCGAGACAGCAGAGACACTTTCGGAATCATCAGAATGTTTTACGTCGCATCCTTGACTAATACATCATCATCTGGAAGCCGAGGTTACGGAAGGAATTGGGTTTTCAAGAACATATAACAACTTCTCTTGTCTAGAATAATTCTTAGATTTTGGACCCGATCCATAAAATTGAGCAGTGAGCTTGTTATCGAAGCAGAATAATACGCAGATTCATGTTATTGTTCATTTTCTACAACAGAAAAGTAAAGATAGAGTAAGTATTTATGCAATATACAAAATCAAATTATTTTTTGCTCCCACTAATTCATTCAAATCAATATCCCTTACATTGATTTAAAATTTTTATAAAATTCTTAGTGGGCTAGGATCTTATTTTAATTATTTTTAATCTTGAGTTAACTTCGACAAATTAAAATAATCTCAATAAGTAAACAACAATTGCTAATTACAACTTTTGTAATTCCTAGATAATTAGGTTATCGACTTTTGATACAAATATTATATGTCTCTGTCTCTTGTCTCAAAACCGCACTTGACCTTGAGTTACAGCTACTGACAAGCCATGTATTTTGGTAAATCAAACCCATTATTAGAGATCTAATCTCATAGTAAAATTAAATTTTAGTAGAACAATCTTGAGTTAACTCAACAAATTATTTAATAAAATTTATTTAAACTATAATAATGGAATACAACAAATGATTTAATATTTTATTGAGGGATAAATTGAATATTAATAACTTTTAAACAATTAACATACAATATGTAACCGAATAAGAGTTATATCTACGTATGTACGAATAACTACAGACTCACGATACCTTGTAAGGAGTCAAACTTTCCTATCACTTAGCGGAAATGTAATTTGTCGTCTGTCTTATCTGTCTGCAGATTCTTAGAAAGCAATATGGCTTTGATTCTGAATCACTTAAAAGTCAATCATAATAGCGCTACATTAAGAAGCGCCAGGTATCCTACGAATAACTCTCGGGATCCTCACAGGAATTTTAACTCGAAGCTTAATATGCTAGTTCCTCGAATCATCTCATGATCATAACTTCAAGTTTTACGATCTATTTATAGATCGATTTTACAGTCATAAATAATCCTCATAAATAGGATTATTTAATTTATAAATAGGAGAATTAATTCATAATTAATTATCATAAATATGAAATTAATTGAGAATTAATTCATAATTAATTTTCATAAATTTTAGAAATTAATTCATAATTAATTTTAATATTTATTTAATATTTATGATAAATTAATTCATAATTAATTATCATAAATATAATTATCAAATAATTATTTTGTTTTAACCAAGAATTATTCTTTTTGTGTGTACTCTTTGAGTTCACAATCAATACGACAATAAATATAAATTGTAATTACTTGAAACATATTGGGCACAATACACATAAAACCAACAATAAACACATTGAATGAGTTTTGAACATTTTTGGCATGCCTCTTTCTCAGGTCAATGTCAAAATCCTTTGGAGCCCACCACAATCATCTCTTGCTAGTTAGTTTGTCCCCACCTATAAAATATCCTAAAAACTAATTAATTTTATAATGCATGCTTATGGTAGTGTTTGGTTGTTGGAAAGTATTAGGGAAAAAAAATATATAAAGGAAAATTTTTTTTTATCGTGTAATAAAAAAATTTGAAGAAAGTTAAATGTAAATAAAATCACTTAAAAAATTTATATAATCTTTAAATTAGTTAATCTTTGTATTTATAGGTTGAAATAAATAAAATAGTTTAAGGCTTGTAAGTAAAATAATATGCAGATTTCACTTTTTATTTTTCATTTCTTCTATTTTTCTCCATTTTATTTGCTTTTACATTTTCTCTCAAATTTCCCAGAACCAAATGCAACCTATGGTTGCTACTTCCTTTAGCAATTATAATGACTATAAATAGGTGGAGAAGAATGATATTCTCAAGGAAGGTTTAGGGATCTTTTGTGGCTTATAATCCTTTATTATTTTAATCGGCGAATATACATTTTGAAATCTAAGTGATAGCTAGAAGGCTTACATTATTTAGAGTAAATAATACATTATTTGGAATCTTAAAAGATTCTACAGAAATATTGACTCACAATTTTCTAGGTGGAAATTTGTATGATGGCTAAAAGTCTTACATGCATAATTAAGATTTAGAGTCAATAACACGCTATTTGGAATGCTAAAGAGGTTCAACAAAGAAATATGCATGCATAAAAATTAATGTGTCACTAATAAATTCTTAAACTTACTAAACTTTCTACATATTAATTTGTTTGAATAATACATAGATGTAACAGGAAAGAAAAAAGAACACAAGCCTCACAATATGGCTAGTTTTCATGTAGAGGGTTTTCCTTGAAAAAGAAGTAACGGGAAGAAGCTGGTTACTTTAAAAAAATAAAAAATTATTGAAGGCATCAATTACTTTATTCATGGAATATTTGAAATCAATCATTTGTTATTGTTGGTGTTCTAGCGTGAAACCAAGACTCAGGCAAGAGACAATATTCACCCAGAATAAAGAAGACTCTCTTATTATTCCAAGATCTCTCATTATGCCCTAGCTAGTCAAGAAAACCCTAGCTAGTGTTCTACAGAGATTAGCCCTTACACCGTCATCTATCCTCTACGTTACAACCTGCTATATAAAGGATGTTAGGAGCCTTAAACCAGAATTCAGTTACAAACTAGCCACCAAAACAGATAAAAAAAACAGCGAACAGTTATAGAAAACTGAAGCTAAGTACAAGAGAATAAATGGAACTGGAGTCTCTTCCAGACTGATGCATGACAAATGAACCATCTCATTACAATTATAATATATGGTAGTTCGTATTTTGAGCTTTTCCATCAAACTATAGGAGAATTGCAAATACATTGATTCAGGCAGCATGCAATTTCGGCCAACAATGCAACAAGTATCTCATAGGCTTCTTGGTAACATACCATTTCCTGAGTTTCCCTTTATGCAATTTCGTTGTGTTGCAGATTAGAAATTTGTGCGATTTCCAGATAAAATAGTCGAAATTAAGTTATATTGTTGCTGGATCCTGGAAACAGGAGATCATTGAATCTGTCAAAAAAAAAAACTATTTTGATTGTTACTTTAGAACTAGCTTGGATTGCATTACAGTCAGATTTGACAGTATTGCCCCAGGATTAGACTTACCTTCCAAAAAGCATGTAATTGCGAAGAATAAACATACCATATGCTGTATATATTTCTTTAGTTCAGAAATATATGTTTATCTATCTATGTATCTTAATAGTCATCAAAAAGTAATTAGTATCTTGTTTGTTTTGCTCTGTTTCATCTTTTTCTTTTGAAACATTATACCGAAAGTAGACCTCTGCTTCCGGCCGGGAAACATCCTTAAAGTGGTGGACGGAAAAAATGGGATTGTGGTATCAAGTGTTGTAATGGCGGCGCTGATGATGGTGCACAGAGTGTCAATGGCTGATGCCGTTTCAACTTGTTCATCTTCTCCGTCACAGGTGGTTGTGTCTGAAGCTGACGCTCTCCGCAACTTCAGTTGGACGATGTGGGTTGACCCAGTCACCCCTAACCATTGCAATTGGGTCAGCATAACTTGTAACGGGGCTGGCCATGTTACTGAGATAAGGCTGGAAGAAGATAATTACTATGGACCCCTGGGTGAGCTTAGCAAATTAAAGCTTTCTACATTTCTCACTCTTAATTCTCTCGTTCTCTCTGGCAATTATTTCACTGGAGGCATCCCACATCAAATAGGCAGCCTTACCAAACTCACCCATCTTGATCTTTCTGATAATTTTGAGCTCAATGGCAACATCCCACACCAAATAGGTAGTCTTACTAAACTCATTTATCTTGACCTCTCTTGGAATAAACTCACTGGTGTCATGCCATCATCATCTTTAGGCCATGTTACCAGGTTAACTTATTTGAACCTTTGTGGGAATCAAATCAATGGTTCCATCCTTCCAGAAATCGGAAATATTGAGAACTTGGTCTTTTTGGACCTTCATAGGAACTTGATCAGTGGAGAAATCCCTCCCCAGCTCAGATTCTTTAAGAGGTTGGAGCACTTAGATCTCCCAATTAATAGACTATCAGGAAAAGTCCCACCCCTTCCGCAAATGCAAGTGGACGAAATTTGATTTATCGGACAATGATCATTTGAAGGGTTATAAACCTTCCCTTTGCAATGGAGGAGAAACAGACAACCACTACCCATTCATCCCTGCTCATCATTCTCATATATTTGCCCCTCACCTTGTTTTCTGTAACCTTAATACTTAGGTTAGCCTTTCTTCGGTGGAAGAAAAGAAGAGTTCAACCAGAGTCAATGGCAACCAGAAAAAATGGAGATCTGTTTTCCATATGGGACTATGATGGGAGCATTGCTTTTGAAGACATAATCTTGGCAACATAAGATTTTGATATTAGATACTGCATAGGCTCTGGAGGCTATGGCAGTGTTTATAGAACTCAACTACCCAACAGAAAAGTGGTTGTTGTGAAGAAACTTCATCGATCAGAAATAGAGGAGTCGGCATATTTGAGAAGTTTTAAGAATGAGGTACAGATGTTGGAACAAATTCGACATCGGAACATTGTGAGACTTTATGGTTATTATCTGCATAATCGGTGCATGTTCCTCGTTTATATGTACATGGAAAGAGGAAGCTTGTTTTGTATGCTGAGTAATGAGGACGAGGCTATTGAATTGGATTGGAGTAAGAGAGGTGAACATTGTTAAAAATATGGCACATGCATATCCTACGCCATCAGATTGTACTCGATCATTCATCAAGACATATCAAGCAACAACATTCTCTTGAATCTGAGCTTGAGGCATTTTGTTTCGAATTTAGTCTTGCTAGACTACTAAATCTGGTCATTGAATCAAACTCTATTAAACTAGTACGATTAGAAATGGGAAAAAAAACAAGAAGAAAAAGAAAATTACAAAGACACGGGAAAAAATGTGATGATCGAGTCTTGTGTAGCCTGATCTCCTTAAAGCAGTTGTCTTCTTTCGAGGGTGCTTTCGAGACTTGATAGGCAGCTTGCTTCGGGATAAAACGACCTTGAATGGCAGCGACAACACCTTTGCGATCCAACAAGCAGGCTAGGCGCGATGTTTGTAATTCTATAGCTCCCGGTGAACCAAGAGAGAGAATTTGACAAGGAGTTTTTGAAGTCGATACACAAAAGTATGAAACTCCAATTAAATAGAGGTCAAAGGTGATTAGACCAATGACTTGTCGTCAGGCCTTTTTGGAGAAAGAACGGAGAGAAAAACAAATAATCAAAATACTTGATGATATTTAGGATTTAGTGCATAACCATTTAGGAATAAAATCAAATCAGTCATTACACTTTAATTTCATTCATACCAAAGGAAAAAGCTCCAATGATTCCCACATGAATGAAATTGACACTTTCGAGTCGAGACCTAGGAACCATCACTATGTGATAGAGTCACAATGGTTGAAACTTGCATAGGAGAGGTAGAGTGTGTTGCTTTAAGCCTTCCTTTGTAGAAATATGTTTACTCTACTAACTTCGCATTAGACCACGTCCTTAAACCATTCTATCATTTGTGTAGAGGATGACGCCGTCATCTGAGAATCTTCCTAACATTTTCCAGGTTTCACTAATATGATCATTTTGGCCATGAACATGCACACAGTTCTGCAAGAGTTTAATAGAAGATTGTGTCCTATTCAATTCCCTTTAGAAGAAACCCACTTCACTCTCCTTAGGTGATCTCTAACTAAGAGTAGCTCGGTTTAATCTTTCATGACTTTCCATGCATAAAGGGATCATTAAGCGTAAGCAACCTTTTTTTTTTCAAGCATCACTATTTCATCATAGGAACGGACAAGGGAATATCCCCATAGTGATTATATCTAAGTTCTTACAATTTAGTTGTCCCTTTGAACCTAGATCTTGGGATCTCCAGTCAGCTAGGTTGGGTATCCATTGTATGAACTTCTTCTTTTACGGGCTTTAGTCCTGTATCGATGATTTTGACCAACTCTTTGTTTAGCAGCTCGTTAAGCGGATCGCTGTGTTATCCTTAGATTTGACATAATCTCTGAGAGATAACTCTAGTTGAGTAGTTATCTAATGGTATAGTGTCTCACACGAATATGTCTAGACTTACCATTATACATCTTGCTGTGCTCTGTCTTGATTGAATATCACGGTGTATGCGCATTAGGCTGCGCCTTGGCCATCTTGGTATATCCTCTAAGAAATGGCGTAACCATTCAACCTCTTCCCATAGGCTATATTTGGTCTTGTACAACTCATTAAGTACATTAGACTGCCTATCACCCTAGAGTATTCTACTTGAGAAACACTCTCTCCTTTATTCTTGGATAAGTGTAGAGTTACATCTTTGGTGCAGGTATACGAGTTATCCTTATCGAACTTCCCAGAATATTATCAACATAATGTAGTAGACTTAGAATGAGTATTTATGACGTTAACTGATTTTTATATATGCAAATTACATCGGCAAGTCCTGTGTCTTTCATATCAAACCTTGAGTTCAACATGTTCTTGGTAGATGCCATCATCTTATCATCCACTTGCCATGATAATCATGTCATCTGCATCTGGAGCACTGGCTGACATATCAAGTTCGTATCTTTGACATACACACACTTGTCACATTCATTGATATTGAATCCATGTGACATCATAACATTGTCAAATTTATCATGCCATTGTTTTGGTGCTTGCTTTAATCCATATAAGGATTTCACGGTTCTACGAGACTTTATTTTCTTGTCGGACGAGAAAACCCCTCGGTACACTCCATGTAGATTTCTTCCTCTAAGTCTCCATTAAGAAAGGTTGTTTTCACATCCATTTGAAGTACTTCAAGGTTTCTCAATGCAGCAATCGCCAACACCATCCTTATAGAATTTATTCTCGTTATAGGAGAATATGTGTCAAAATAATCCAGGCCCTCAGTTTGTTTGTAGCCTTTGATCACAAGTCTTGCTTTTTACTTGTTAATTGATCCATCTACTTTCCTTTTACTTTTGAAAACCCACTTGGAACTCAAAGTTTTACAACTTGGTTGAAGTTCCACTAGTTCCCAAGTATGGTTATGTAGTATGGATTCAATTTCACTATCAATGGCCTCTTTCCACATGAGACCCTTTGTAGAGTTCACTACCTCTTTATAAGTTCGAGGTTCCCCTTCGAGCATGTAAGTAAAAAATATGGACTAAAAGATTTTCTACCCTTGCTCTCTTCTTTGCATTTAGGTTCCAACCTCACCATTATCATTTTCATCTTATTTATTTTTCTTTAATAGTCCCAGTGCTCGTTTGATAGTTTTGCTTTACTTTGGATTTACGAAAAACATCTTGAAGAAAGATGCATATCTTGATTCCATTATCGTGTTCTTGTAAATATTGGGGATATTTGACTCATGAACAAAAATAGATAAGCAACCTTTGTTATTTGCATAACCGGCAGAAGATCACGATCAATAGTTTTAGGTCCTATTTTCACCTTTTTGGGTGGAGGAATTGCCACTTTAGCCAAGACATCCCCACACTCGTAAGTATTTATAGGATGACTTTATTCATTTCCATAACTCATATGGAGTCTTTTCTGCTTTCTTTTTACGCACCTTATTCAAAAGGTAATTAGCAGATAAAATGGCTTCTCCCCACATGTTTTGTGGTAGACCAGAACTTATCAACATAGCATTCATCATTTCCTTTAGAGTGAGATTTTTCGGCTCAGCCACTTTGTTGGATTGAGGCGAATAAGGTGTTGTGGTTTCATGTATAATCCCATGGTGAGCACAAAAGTCAATAAATGACAATTCATATTACCACCTCGATCACTTCTCAGCACTTTAATTTTCTTGTTGAGTTGATTCTCAATTTCGTTTTTGTAAAGAACAAATTTCTCTATCGCCTCATCCTTACTTTTGAGTAAGTACACATATGATGCCAGTGCTGCTCATCCCTGAGTAATAAAATATTTATTACCCTCTTGTTTTGTACAAGCTTTAATCACATATATCACTATGGATTAAGTCAAGAGGTTTAGTGTGTCTTTCAACACTTTGAAAGATGCGGGTCGGTTGCCTCGACATAAGTTTCACACTTATGCTTTGCGTAAATTTGGAAGTTGGTATATGATTTAAGTTAATTAATTTATGCAATGTATCATAATTAACATGTCCTAATCTACCATGCCATAGATTAGATGACTCAAGAATATAAGCAGAAGAACTAGCTTTATTCATTTCTAACTTAATGATAGTCATTACATTAATCTTCCACATACCACCACTCATATACCCTTTTCCGACATACATTACGCTATTTGATAGAACAAATTTATCGACTCAAACACCAAGCGAAATCCGTGACTATTCAACAAAGGGCTGTTACCAAGTTCTTGGTTCAGTACATATAAGACATTTTTCAAAGTCAGCTATTTCCCATAAGTCATCTTCAAGACCACCTTACCTTGCCCTTTGATATTTGATGTGGTAGAATTCCCCATGAACACCTTTTCTCCAGTCTCAATTAGTTCAAAGGTGGAGAACATCTTCTTTTCAAAACACACATGGCGAGTAGCACCAGTGTCAATCCACCATTCCTTGGGGTGAGACCCACCAAATTCACCTTAGAGATTACTGCTATGAGGTCGATGTCAGACACATCTTTTGTGATACCATCAACCACATTGGCTTCCTTAGGTTTGTTCCTCTTTGGTAGTCTACAAACAAAAGACTTGTGACCTTGCTTCTCATAGTTGAAGCATTTCCCTTGGAACTTTTGCTTCTTGGAGACCCCTCCTTTAGGTCTCAACTTAGAGCCCTTCTCTTTGTTGTTCTGCCTTTTCTTGGAACCATGTGCCACAAAGTTCGCCTTTACTTTAGGTGAAGTGTGCGCCCCTTTCTTATCAGACCTTACATTATCTTAACTGTCACCGAGCTAACAACGGGTCCTCTATATAAACTTTCCTCACTATGCCTTTGCGGATAAATTCTGCGTCTATCAGTGAACACAATTCGATAATGGTATATAGACTTCACTGTACCATACCTGGCATCTCTATTCTCGATCTTACTGAAGTTCTTGGACTTGATAATGCTTGACTTGGAATATATCATTTTGAAGTCCAATCATTACTAGATGAATTCTTAGCTGGCATCCTTGGTTTTATACTTAGATATAAGTTCCCATAAGATCCTTTCTTTGAACTCTTAGTATAATAAACATTATGCAATTATCCAGTTAACCATTCGAACATAATTTCTACAAAGAAAGTCCGAATGCTTCCAAACTTCTATACCACTGATGACTTAGATATCATGTTCATCTTCTTTGAGTTGCAGAGCATCTTTAGTTAAGGATCTCGCAAGATTCAAGGTGGTCAGTGAATATCATCTTTGTTGCCACTTAGTTTAAAGTTGGTATGTGAAAACCAGTGTGTGAAGCGAGGTTCACGAATTCTGAATTGACGGTAAGTCACAGAAAATTCTCGATGATGGCGCGAATTCTGTAGTTGGGTTCATCTCAAAAAAATCTAGGTCTGGCCAGATCCAAATTTTGTTAGTTCAGGCAGTAGGAATTTGCGTATTTAAGTGAATGAATGATCACAGAGTGACATTTGGCATAAGGGCTTGGTGCCATGTGGCACTAGAGGAGAAGACACTTGGCACATGAGTGGACCAGGTGTCATGCCCTCAATCCATGCATGAAGTTAGTGGAGATGTCTAGCAAGCATAAGGAACACATGGCATAGGTTTTGCCAAGTGTCAAGGTGTCTTGCATGAGGTGTCCTACAACTAGCCAAACTAGTTTTAGTGGTAGAGAATTCGGTGGAATAATCTAAAGAGAAGAAAGAAAGAAAGAAAGAAGGGAAGAAAGAAAGAAGGAAGAAAAAGAAAGGAGGAGGTTGCCTACGCTTCAAGAGGTAGGGTTCTTCTCCTACTTGGGATACCTTTGTTTAGGGCCATTCTATGGCCATGGAGCTTAGCCCCAATATCGGGGCTGGTTCAAAACAGTTTGGAACAAACTGTGGTGTGTTTCTGGGTACATTTGGTTCCAAAGTGCGAGTTTTGGAAGCGAGTTGAACTTCCCCTGCTAAATGGTAATATTATCTTGGATTTGTGTGCTTCTTTGTTTTTTTTTTTTTTTTTTTGAAGTAAATCGGGAAAAAAAAATCCAATTTGAACATGGATATTGTGTGGGTAGAAAAGCATGCATGAAACACGTAAATACCATGCAGTAGCATTAGCATTGCATGTGCACGGGGACATCGCGTAAATCGGGCATGAGTGCATGACATGGCTTTTGAATAATGAGGTTTCTATCGAGAAGGTTGTCCTGATCTTTTCTAAGTATGTCCAATAATATATATATATATATATATATATATATATATATATATATATATATATATATATATATATATACATTGCATGTGCAGCAGGGACATCGCGTAAATCTGGCGTGAGTGCATGACATGGCTTTTGAATAATGAGGTTTCTATCGAAGGGTTGTCCGCCTAGTCTTTTAAAGTATGTCCAATAAAATATATATATATATATATATATATATATATATATATATATATATATAAGGGTTGTCTACAATATTTTGGATATGTCAATGAAAAATATCGGAGGGTGGTCCAACTATATTATCAGAGTATGTCAAATAAAACTCAAATAAAAATCTTTTGTTTTGGAAATAGTTTTCATACATGGAAAATGCATGTGTGAGGGAGTCGGTGAGGACTCGAGGCATGGGGGTAAGACATGTGATCATTCATGTAGAAATATGCATATTTTTACTGAATGTGTGCGGATGTGTGAACATGGCATTGCATGTGCACTTAGGTGGGGAGTAGCCCTTGTAGGAGATTTTCTCCATTGTGCATTGCTCACCCCATCGTGGGAAAATAATTTTTTTGAAGCCAGCTGGAGGGGTGCAGGGAGGCGAAACGAGGTCGAAATTAGTTGAGAAAAGTTTGGGTCGGCACGTCACATGTCTATGAATTTTGGGTAGAAAAACCTAGTTTCTATTTTTGTAAA
>JAEQBH010007652.1:0-75816 GCA_016808115.1 Tetrastigma voinierianum
AGTGATGAAAAATCAAATTCTATGGCTTGATTCCTCTTTTTGTACTACCACTAGCTAAACGACTTCTTGTTCTTCTATTTGACTATTTTTTATTTAAACTGGTGAAAGTGGAATATACTTTTGCACCAAATATTTTTGGCTTTTCATTTTGGACTTCAGTTGAAGCTTGTGTTCTTAAATGCTTTTCCACTTTTAGGTTAAAGTATGATTTGTCGATTATAAGCTAATAATCCTCACCGCTTTCGGACTTATCTTTTAGTTTAGTTAAATGCAAGGTCCTTCTTCCTTATTTACGACAATGAATTATGTTTTTTTAAATTATTTAAGCATATATATATATATATATATATATATATATATATATATATATATATGGAAGATGATTTTCAAAATATTTTAATTTTAGAAAACACTCTGTTTCCTGAGTAAATATTTTGGTGGCTTATTTCCACTTTTCAATTCTTGCAGATTTGAAATGGAATAGCCTTTCAAAGCCAATCATATGTACCTACATTTATTAAAAGAAAAAATAGGGTTTATATAAAGTTTTAGGCATACAAAAATGATTAGTGTGAAGGAGGCATGGATGTGTTGAGCCATTGCTTTTTTTAAAGAAAAATAGGGTTTATATAAAGTTTTAGGCATACAAAAATGATTATTGAAGGAGGCATGAATGTGTTGAGCCATTGCTTTTATTTTTATATTTTTTTTTTCTTATCAATCATTTGATTGTTCATGATAGGGGACATGTAATTGTACTCATAACCATTTGTTTTCATATGTAAAGTGCCAACTTGGGTTGATCATGAAGAAGGGAGTGATTATGTTGGCGTTGATGCTTGATTTGGTCCTTCCTTGGAATCAAAGAAACATGCTAACCAAACAACACTCACTCTTGTAGATCCTCTTGATTGCCAAAAACAAGGTTTTCTTTGTTTATAGTTTTTTTTGCATTTACTAGTTTAATTTTTAGTGTTTAACTAACATGCTTGCCTTTTGAAGTATATGAGGCAAATATTGAAAGCCATGGATTTTTTCATTTATTCCTCAAGGATATGATTTGGATTATCTTGCCCTTTGTTAGCTAATAGGTGAAGTCAAATTGGTATACCAAAGTAGCTGATTTCCATGACCAAAGCGAAAGTTGAAAATGTGAGTGTATACGAGTTCTCATGGTAAACAACTAGAAAAATATAAAGGTGTATGTGTATTTTCTCTACTGTTGCCAGACACGTTCCACACCCGAATCTCTTCCTCAGCCATCCTTAGGTTTTCTTAATGTATGAGATTTAAGCTGTATTCATTACTGATGTGGTATTGGAATAATGATCCTTAGCTCCATTTTGTGCTCAAAAAAAAAGTTGATAAAGGAAACCGTTTGGGTAGAAAAGTATTGAAAAAGTGGGCCCTAAACAGAGAGGAAAAGTGGAAGAAAAGAGAATTTAGAGGAAGAGCAAAAATACGTTTAAACTTAATAAATTAATTTTATATGTTTAATTAAACTCATTTTATTTATTTCTCTCTATTATATAAGGACTAAGAAATTTAAAAACATGTAAAATTTGGAGGAATTTTGATTATATTTTATTTTCTTTTATATTTTCCACGGTGAAACCAAACACAAGAAAATCGTTTTCCTTTAAGTATTTACATACATTCATAATTATGATATGGGTTAAAATACTAATTGTTAGGCGTTATTTTTTTAACGAGGATAAAATATCTTTGTAGAATGCAACTTGTAGTCGAACTTGACTTGGATTCACTAAACAAACACATGGACAAGTTCGTGTGCCAAATACACTCGTGAAGTTGTGAAGTTGGGATATTACGGTTGATTTATTTATTTATTTATTTTTTTGGTGAAAGTACAAGATAGTTTGTATTGTTGTGAAGTTGAGATACTATGGTTGATTTTTGTGAAGTTAGGACAACTTGAATTGTTGAAACACGGATGGTTTGTATTGTAATTAGTTTTTTTTTGTAAATCAGAGATTTTTATTGTTCATTTCTCATTGTAATCGTATTGTAATGTTCATTTGTGTAAAACAAATGTGATTCAACTTCTATTTTAGGCAATGAAGATAAACATGTACCGTTAAGTTAATGGCTGAAAAATGCAACATCACACCGCAAAGGTGTTTGCAACGTCGATCGGCACCCGATAAGGCCAGTGCGACCAATCGGGGTCTACATATTGACCGATCAATCTCCTCCTCTATCAAAGGCCTTGTCTTATCTAACAAGTCGTCGATCAAGCATATACTACTCCAACCATTTGACCGCCCATATGTGAATAGAGCAACGTGTATCGAACCTGATTTGCAAACATCGGCATACGTCTCAAATTGTTACTTAAAATATGAAATACCACAAAAACATAATGCAAGTTAGTATATTAATCCCAGCACTATAGTAATAGTCCATGTCGTAATACAAAATACCCATTTCCAACCATTGTACACAAAATTGGCATATAAAAATTATTTTCGCCTAAACTCAATACTAACAAGTCCTACATCATATGTAATGCCATACTAAAAAAATTGTAAAAATTATCGTATGATTTAGAACTCTTCATGAGGGACTTGAGCATGTGGTGGTGGTGGTGGAGGAGAAACAAAGCGAACCAAGGCAGTTAGCTCCAAATGCTTAAATGCGTAATTGGTTTATTTGATTGGATAATTGTCTGATATCTAGGATACTACATTCTTGGCGTCGAGCCTGTGTGTTGTTTCAATTTAGGAAGCCTAGCTTTATCTCATTACTAGAAGTTGGTACATCTATACATGAATTATTTGTATGAGTATAGGTGTATGTTTAATTGACATCAGTGCGTATCATACTGCGGATCTTCTATCGTCATCAACATGCTAATGACCATCTTCGGCTCCAAATTCCATCGGACGAACCTATGAACCATCAACAGCTTTCTCGAACTTCATCCTTTCCCATGGACATATCATTATGGATGTCATAAGGTGATGTCTCTCGACTTACTTCATCCTCAGAGATTCAAGTCAATACCAAATCTTTTGAATACTCGGTCATAATATGCATCTAAAGAAAATATTCTCAATCTAACTTGGGTGAGTTAGAACAAAAATCTGTGACTCTACTTGGAAGAGTAGTCCTATTAAAGAAGTAATTCTTGTACCTCTCATACATACTTCTTGAACTAAATAGGTCACAATCAAATTGAGCCTTTCGTCTCCCCTCAAGTTCAATCGAATCAGAAAGTTGCTTCCCTTGCCCACGAAATGAAGACGACTTCCTCTGAGTGCCATAACAATTGTCTCAAACACTTGATTCCCAAACCTTGATCAAAATTATTGTCATTATTAAAAACCAAACATAGATGTTTAAGAATGTGTACACAAAACAAAAGGGAAAACTAATTTACATACTTTCCATAGCTATTGTACTTAAGGTGTATATGGGTTGTACCCAGCATACAAGATGCTTGTACCCAATGCTTACATAGCTTGTACCTATGAGTATAATGAGTACAAGTTCAAATTAGGTTGTACCACATGTACCTTATGTTTATTTGGGTTGTACCCAACATACAACATGCTTATACTCAATGTTTGCATAGCTTACCTAAGTTTGAATATTTGGAGAGGGTTAATAGCAGCAGAAATTAACAAAGCATATAACAAAATGAAACATCAATTGTCCAACAAAATGCTTTTCCAGCAAAAAACATCAATTTCTAGAAAAGGGGTGTGCAAGAAAATGAAACACAAACAATTGACAATTTTTTGTCATAATCACCATATACGCACAACATATGATATCCCTCTCTTTTCTTAGAGCAGTAGGGAGAAAGAGAGACGAAAGAGCAGTTTTAGGGTCATCAAACTAACTATGAAGATGGTTCTTCTGCTCTTCGTCGATAACATTAGATTATTTGCCAATTTGAACTTCTTCTTTAATTTGGTTGAACAACATATTCTTGGTGAAGACGGTTCTTTTAGATGGAAACTTCAACCAAACGAATGGTTATTTAGAGTTTTTTTATATTTTAATTTAGGGCTTTTTTGATTTGGAAATCAAAATGGTGTTTTGGGAATATTCAAAGGTTGGGTTACGTGTAGCAATGATCATAAAACTTCTTTATCGAATTATTTAATCTTTATCAAATAATTATTCAAAGATGGACTAGTCCCGAATAAAATTCTTTGGCACTTACATTTCTCCGGTGTTTCATTTCCCAGTATCTTTATCATAGCAGCCTCGTTTGTATTATGCGAGTTCAATCAATGTTAGCGGGCGGCCACTATCTTGGTGTGTTCCCCTTTATCCATTGCAATATGGGGCGTCTACGTACTTGTCAAATGTACCTTTGTTGCTTGCCCAGTGGTGAGACTTTTGTGTCTTTGAATTTTTGTACCAGTTTAGAAATCCATGTAGGTGGAAACAAGTATCAATAGTATGTTCATTCATGTTACAATGCTCGCATCTAAGATTTTCCTTCTCCTTTCTAGGATTATCCAACCTCCTAAAATTACCACGTCAACCAGGAACACTCTTGTATCCATTAGCATGAAGCATAACTCCTCTTTCTTGCTGTTGTGTGTAGCACAATTGATGAATAATTGCAGAAAATAATTAAAGTCCTCGCTAATAAGCATTAAAATCGGAGTATCTGGATGAGTTACTTGTGTAACTTTACGTTTTCAACCTTCAATAACGATGAAAAAAGCCATACTAACAGCATGCAAAGGCTCCATCAAGAGGATATGGTCTTTGGAACTAACGAATTCCTCATTTGAACCCATAAGAAACATCTTAATTTTGTGTGATTCCATAATATTTGACATAGCTCTTGCAGAACCACAATTGCACGTAGGCAATGGCTCAAGGCAGCTTAGTTCGTCCCAAAGTTTCTTCAGCTTTATATAATACTATGTGATCGTCATTCCTCCTTGGAATGTGGCATTTAACTCTATATCAGAGGCGCATTACTTTCACTTATCTGTCGCCGACTATTCCGTAGCTCATACGTTGAATTTGCATAAATGATTGACTCGACAATTTCTTTAGACATAACATTCAAAATCCAAGAAAATACACCATATAATCAACCTTTTTCCAATGTTCATATTCCGCCGAATCCGACGACGACACCTCACAGGTGCCGTCGATGAATCTGTACGATTACTCTGGCGCGAATTTTCATAGATCTGCTCCATGGAAGAAAGTTTTCTGTCGATTGATGCGAGCACTGACATCATCCCTAGATTATCAGGAGTTATCTGATTGTAATCGCTAGTTGCCATAGGTCTCGATGAAACCTCTTCTCTATCATCTCCATCGTTTGCTACCTTGGTGCGATTCATCTGATCTTGTTGGCCGATTGTGCCATTTCTAGATTATCGAATTATGCGGTGTAATCGCTAGTTGCCTTGAGGTCTGCGATGAAACTATTCTCTATCATCTCCATCGTTGCTACCTTGGTGCGATTCCATCTCGATCTTGATGTCGATTGTGCCATTTGCTGCTAACTAATTTATTGTTCTTTGTTTTTGTATTGTTTGTCGGCGGCTTGTGAAAGAAAAAAGGAAAATTTGGAGTCAGTCTATATTTCTCGCTCCGATACCATGTGGGAAAAGACAAAAAACCAAAGTAAAACAATATTCTCTTATTATTCATCGGTATGTGTGTGAGGACGCCTTTTTTACAAGCATTAAAAGCAATCACGTTAACAAGCTGAGTACATGACACGTAAACCAAAAACGAAAAGAACTTATACATGAGAAATGGCTGAATAAACGAAAGAAGTTAAAGAACCGGCCAGGGTTTGATACCGCAACCGGGTTGCTGAGTAGAAAGAAGTGATGTGGTGAAGATGTCATAAGAAATTCCCAGCAATCTCGCTCTCTCATAATCGAGAAGTCTGAGATCTCCATGACTGATAAGGATTCGACGCCATTGGGGAGAAATATTGACTCTGAAGCATTCAAATGTTTGTTAAAATGCTCATGAGGCCGGATTTGCGGGAATTCTTGCAACTTTCCCCGGCCAAATGAAATAATAATTTTATAAAATAAATAAATAAATTATAATTATTTGTTAATTATATAAAATAAATAAATATAATCATTTTCTTAATAGATTATGATGTTAAGATCTTGATTTTTTAATTATAAAAACAAATAACCCAATACTTAATAAAAATAAATTAAAACAAACAAACAATTTAATATTTAATATCATTAAGTACTATTTAGTATTAAATTGAAAAAAATAGTTAGCATTAAGTAAAAAAAAACACCCGACTTAGAATGTGGCAGTAATGCTTTAGTCCATGTCTCCTCTCAGAGCAGGAAGTTCTAACAATGATTTGTTGATGAAGGGAAAGAACGGACATACAAAAATATTTATACATAAGTGATCAAGAAAACAAAATAGGGGATGAGTTACAAACTCTCCAAGGTAATTGTGGTTTGATTTAAGAATCAAGATACTGAAAAAAATCCTCATAGTACTTCGATTATGGTAGTAAATGAAATAATTATGGTAGTAGTATAATATATTGTGTAGTAGATGCGTAATGCTACTACCATAACAAAAGTTTAAAAAGATTGAAGTACCAGAGTCATGATTGTCAAACTTTGAAAGTAAGCACACATTTGAGATCTGAGAAGTGGTTCAGGATGATCGACATGTCGGGAATATAATGAGTGATAACACTGGCATTATAGTCTCATGGCAACTGGAAACTAAATCTGGAAGTGAAGAGTTCCCATCCAGTCCTTTTGAGTTGAAATATGTGCGATACTCATTTATGGTGGTTTCCCTGTAGATGGGGGGGTTTTCTTCTGAAAGCAACTCCTTAATGGGGCCATAGAGTCTTGTGTTGCTTTCTTGCTGCAATGGTGCTCAGAAAAAACATCTTATTGAAATTCTCGGGCATTTTGGGCAAGGGCTGTGGAATACTTTTAAACTTATCATTGGAGGTGGGTGCACAAAGGCAGAAACAAGAACACAGTGAAGAAATAATCCCGTATGTCCCCAACTAAATTCACCGATTACCGGGGGGCATTCCATTAAAAACATGAATGTGTGTTTGGGCCTGTATTTTTTTGCTGGCACTCTGTAGTTGGGCTTTTAAGTTTATCATTACAGATGTACCACACCAAGTTTATCTTGGTTCTAAACTGTAATTCATAGTTTTGAAAGACTAAAAATAAAAATCCAGACAAAAGATTTGGAATGGTAAAGTATAAAGATTATGATGAAGATGTTTTGGAATGGTAAAGTATAAAGATTATGATTAATTTGGCATAGACTTGCCTGTAGAACTTGGAGCCCACCCATTTGGTCTTGAAGAAGTACGGTGAAAATGTCAGGATCAGGCGATGGCTGCTAAGGAGCCAGGGGTGGTCTGAGTTCGGGACATGGTGGGTAGTAATGCCCAGGAAAGAGGAATGCTCCGCACATTCCATGTCTTTCAAATGGTTCGGATGCAATCCTAGAGCTTAGACAATAGTTCAAGCGAGTAGCCCAATTTCACTACTTGTGCAGTATTCCATCACTATATCTCTGCATGTTTATCAACCATATAATGACATAAAGCTAAGATTCAACCGATTTTACTTTCTTCTGTGAGACCGGTCGATGACCTTAGGCAACCATCAACCACATGTTCCAAACGAGCCATAATGATTTATTGGAATATCAGTGATAGGATACATGGAAAATGAAAAATTTAATTCAGTCACTACCAAAAAATTATTTTTAATTTCCTCTGAAAAGCTTAAAAGGATCGGGTACCGAATCCCATTATTGTAAAGAAAGCTTTAAAGTAAGCACACATCTGAGACACAAACTCAGTTCGGATTATCGCATGTCGAAATCTAGAAATTGGTAAAAATGTGCTTTTCTCATTCTCTTATCGGTGTATAGCATCGAGACTTATTGTGTGGGCATCCGAGACTGTAGTTGAAGACTTTATTGAAGATCACACATGCTGATGGGTTTGAGCTTAATGGTGTGAGAGCGCTCTAGAAGGTGTGTGCAAGTGGATCGAGGTGATGCTTCTTCGGAGTTCAAGCATGCCAACTAGGTTAAGTTTGGGGAGCTTGTACCTAGTCTGGGACTTGACTATGAAGAAGGGTATTGGCCTACCCTGCACAAACTGGTCGGGACCTGGAGTCACTCTCCCAATGAGCCTGAGGTAGGGCGAAACCAATCAGCATAGAGGCATGAAGTGTGGCGTGGTAGGGTGGGTCTCAAAAAAGTGTCTATGTGAGACCACCACGCAGCTGCATGAACGAGTAGGCCCGTGTCAATTTGATATCGAGGCGAGGCAGTTACTGTGTTATGGTGTTGACACGTGATCTTGAGCCAACGAGTCATCTCTCTTGAAGATGCTGTCGCGATGAAGCGAGTGGTGATTGAGTTGCGTGATGAGGACCCAGCCGCCAGGGATGGGCGTTCCTCCCGGATTACGAGGTGCCGATTTGTGTCACTAGTAGTGTGCGTAACGGGTGCTCGCCTATTAGGGGTGGAAGTCAAGCGAGGTGCTGCTTTCGGGGTGGAAGTGAGAAAATGCTCCTTCCATGGCTGTGTGATGTCGCGTCTAAAGAGATGGACGTCTTCTTTGGCCACGAGGTATCGGTGTAGACCAGTGGATGATGGCTGGTAGGGAGGAACGATCGCCGAGCGGAGATGGGGTGAAGGTGCCTTGCACAGGCGTGCAAGATATTGGGTGGGAGATTGTCCACTGGACTTGTGTGTGGGCATCCGTGACTACAGTTGAAGACTTTATTGAAGATCAAACATGCTGATGGGTTTGAGCTTAATGGTGTGAGAGCGCTTTAGAAGGTGCGTGCAAGTGGATCGAGGTGATGCTTCTTTGGAGTTCAAGCATGCCAACCAGGTTAAGTTTGGGGAGCTTGTAACTAGTGCGGGACTGCTATGAAGAGAAGGGTGTTGGCTTTACCTTACCTGGCGGTGGGAAGTTAGAGCGCTCTCGATGAGCACAGAGGCTGGGGCGGAAACCCGATCGACATAGAGCATGAGGGTGTGGCGTGGCAGGGTGGGTCTCAAGAAAGTGTCTATGTGAGATGGTGCATCGGGTGGGTCAGGCGACATGGAGCTTGGTAGGCCCCGTCAATAGGGTCTCCATGGCAACACTTCATGGCAAAATGTGGAAGTGAAGACTGTCTAGTCCTTTGAGTAAAGTAGAGTGAGATATGTTTATAGTTGTTTCTCTATAGATGGGTGGGTTTCCTTAAAAGCAACTCCTTAATGGGACGATAGAGTCTCGTCTTTGTTCTGTTGCCCCTACGAAAAAGCATGCTTAGAGAGTTACCGGGCCCTCGCTGTTTCTGAGGACTCTGTGGAAGATACTTTTAAACTTATTATTAGGCCCAAGTTTGCACGAGGGGAAACCATAAACACAAATATGAGAACAGTGCATGAGGTGATTTGAACCCCAAACCTCTTGTAAAATCAAGTTACATTGTCATGTTAAACAATCAATTCTTGTAAAAAAGCCCAATCTTTTAGAATTTTGACAATATGAATATTATAAACTCATAAGACATTTTAGGATTGTTGCAACTTATGAATTTTTAAGCAGACGAAAATAGAAAACAAGAAATTTTGAGGTTCTTGTGTCAATTTAGGTTTGATGAAATTGTATTGGAATGGTAAAGTACAAAAATTATGCTTAATTTGGTATAAACTTTCTGTAGAAGATCTCCCATATTTATAGCTTGAAGCAAGGTATGGGGAACATCGACCCATTGTTCTTCGCGAAAGACTTGGAAGCCCTGGTTGGTCTTAAGAAGGATGGTGAAAAAGTCGGGATCGGTGGCTGCTCGTGCCCCGGGGGGTGAGTTGTGGTTCAGGGACATGGTGGGTAGTAATGCCCCGAATAGAATGCTCTCCACACACCCGTGTCTTTCAAATGGTTTGGATGCAGTCGAGCTTCAGACGATAGTTGAAGCAGAGTAAGCCCCGATTTGCTACTTGTTACAGTATTCCATCACTATATCTCTTGCATGTTCATCAACCACTAATAATCACGAAAGATAAGATTCAACATTTAATTTGCTAACTTGAGACCAGACCAGATGACCTTGAAACAACCATCATACCCTGGCAGTGAAAACAAAAGGATCTAGGTATGGTATACTTGAGAACCATAAGAAGGAAAAAAAAGGGTATAGCCGATGATATCATCATTATGAATTGCCTTGAGTTGTACACAAACTAGATAAAGAGGAAAGAAAAGAAAAGCAAAAACGAAATCCTTTGCCATAGAAATGGGGTTACCTTAAACTCACATCCTACCTTAGCTGTTTCCCAAAACGATAAGTTTTCCCATCGATACAAAAATTTTCTTTTGTGGTAGTTCTTTGGGCCTTATAATTAGTTTGATTATACGTTTTACTAGCCAAATAAAGCAAATATCCATAAAACCTGGTGTTAACACACATCTTGCCGGTAGTTGCTTTCGGGATTAGGAGGATTTGGAGCCATCGTACAACTTGAGGTATCCCTCGGGTTGGCCATGCGTGATTGATAAAGATCAAAATTGCTATTAGGGTTTAGCTTTCTTTTGGGGATCAGGGAATGCCATTCCTTTTGGTCTCGGCATCTTGCTCATGAAATATCGGATTCCATCAATGATGCCGCATTCAAAACACTCTCTGGAATCCCATGGTTGACTGACACAGGAAGAAACCCCACTTCTGGCAAACACCCGCTGTAACCAGTCTGGTAAATCTGGTGGGCAGCTTTCTTTATCACATGTCTTTGAAGTCTATAGTGGGGCAGCACTACGGGGACTCCGTGGAACCCCAGTGATCATGCGGTCGTTTGTGGCTCGATGAACATCCATGGGATCTTAGTGAGCCCGACATCTACTAATCCTTCACACGAGTTTCGGTAATGAAGGATTTTACTTCGCTTTCGTCATGTCAGATACTTTTATCGCAGAATTTTTGTCACTGCCTAACTGCTTTGCTCACCATTTTTTCCTTAATGAAATGTGGCAGGTTTGGATTGGTATATCAGACAATGTTTATTTGACTTCAATGAATGAAAAAGAAGCGGGGCTTACGTGGAAGAACAATCACCACAACCATTAGTGGCGAAAAATTTAAGACGGTAGGCAGTGGCTTTGTTAAAAGCACGATAAGAATGGCTTAGAGGGGACAAGAAAAATAATTGGCAGTGAAAAATCGGTTTAAAAGTGAAATGTGATGACAAATATAATCTTTGAGATGACCGAGGTCTTGTGGAGGATAAGTATTAGAATGATTGTCATGAAATAGGTGGAGAGTTGGAGTGAATTATCAAGTAGGACTAGAGTTCCATTGAAGGAGAATTATTAGAGGGAGTATCAATAGAAATAGGTGGAGAATTGGGTGTGTCATGAGAGTGGAGATCATTGAATAATCTAACTAGATTATGAGGGATAAAACCACAAAAATAAATATTAAAGGGAACAATCAGGTGTAGTCAGTGTTTGAAATGTTGCGATATATCATTGATATTTCGGGTGTTGGGCCATCCCAACACCATATCGGCCTACGATAATTGGTTGGAGGATAAATTGGAAAAAAATCGGACAAAATGTTGATATATCGGCAGTGAAGAGAAATATCGCCAATAATTTCGACGGGAACCAGCACGTGGAACAACACGCGTGTCGCCATTTATTTTTTAGCATTTTTACTCATATATCGGTAATTATTGACGACATATCGGTAAAAATAGGCGTTATATAGGGGATATATCGGTGATGATCCAACGACTGAGATTATGAAGATACATGGAAGGCTGAGATTTCATTTGGCTTTTTCAAAACCTCCAACGGCTAACTGCGGATTTGATGGCCAAAATTGAATTTGTGTTGATCAAATGGCTAGGATTCAATCTGGCAATTCCCTTTGGTTCCAACGATCGAGTACTGTCGGCGATGGATTTTGAATATTTGGCAGTCTGCTCGACCAGAAATTGATTTATACTTATTGGAATCAAAATTTATGGTCGATTTGATCGAGAATAAAATCCAACTGACCATAATTCATTTTTAAAGGGCATTTGACAAAAAAAAAACGGCTACTTTTACTCCAAAAATTCTATAAATAGCCCTAAAATCATTGGTTTTTCATATCAAACTCATTCATTCTTGTTGATCTCTCTCAAACAATTCTTGGAGAAGAATTTTTTGGTCAATTCTTGGTGTTCAAGTCTTCCATTCAATACATCAGTTGTGCAATTTAAGGTGTTTCCATGTTAATTTTTATATATGTTCAATTTAGTAATTAATTTAAGTTTATATTTAGATTAGATTTAATTTAAGTTTATATTTAGATTAAGATTTAATTTAAGTTTTATATTTAGATTAAGATTATGAATATGAAATATGAACATATACAATGTATATTTATTGTTAATTAATGTAAAAAACACATTTTCTTTAACATATAATAATTAATATAACTTTGTATTTAGATTGACATTATGAATGTAAAAATATCCAAATTTGTTACTTAATGTCTGAAATATGAACATATATTATGTATATTTAGATGTTTAATATAACTTTAGATTTAGATTATGATTATGAATATGAAATATTAAAAATTGTTAATTAATATAAAAATACATTTTCTTTAACTTATGATAATTAATATAACTTTATATTTAGATTGAGATTATGAATATGAAATATAAAAATTTGTTAATTAATGTATAAAATATGAACATATATTATTTATATTTAGATATTTAATATAACTTTAAATTTAGATTGTGATTATGAATATGAAATATAATAAATTGTTAATTAATGTAAAAACACATTTTCATTAACTTATGATAATTAATGTAACTTTATATTTGGATTGAGATTATGAATATGAAATATAAAAATTGTTGAATTAATGTATGAAATATGAACATATATTATGTATATTTAGATATTTAATATTATAAAAGCTCGAAAATTTAATTTTTAAAAAGGGTAAGCAGGTAATTTCGGTCAAAACCGAAAATTTTTCTAGACATCGGATGACAAAATGGACTTAACCGTTGGAATCGTCTCACGAAATCTAGCTACGACATCGGTGGTCGAATTAGAGACGGTGAATTTCACGTTTTTAAGGCACTTAGGGTGTCGGGTCTTGGTAAAGCAGTTAAAACGAAAGACAGAGTGATGTGACAAAAGTCACCCACTACATGTACTCATGTGACAAATGTTGCATGATTAGAGAGATGATGGAAATGAATGGCTTATATTAAGCCAAGTGTCAAAAGTCACTTAAAAGGGACACATTGGGAATTAATGGAAATGTTTAATGAGAACAAAACAAAGAAAAATAGTGATCTTCTTCTCCAAAACACAAAAAAAGGGGCAGTGAGTGGCTGGTTTAGTTTTTAGAGAGAGGGAGAGAGAGAGAGAGCTCCTTCTCTCTAGATTTCCCGCCGTTCGGACCGTCGGTTAGCTTCGGGCCAAGAAGTAAAGTCGTTCTACGTGGCGAGGGCTACGCGTGGACACCGATTTGGTGGAGTTCCGACAACTACAAGAGGTAGGGATCTTTTCATACTTGGTTTATTCTTTGGCTAGGTAGTTTATGGATGGGGATTTGTTGAGGCACGGAAGGCAGTTGTCGATCTCAAAATCTTTGAACCGGTGAGCGTAGTGACCATGAGCAGTCTTGGGCAGGGTTTTCATTCACGTGATTTTAATTGTGATTTTGTGTTGTTGGGTCATTCAAATTGAATTGCTTGATTTGTTATTAGCCCGTGAGCTAATTTTTGCGTTATTGATTGTGAATTTGAATAACATGAATTGTGTAAATTAATTTTGTTAATATATAAATGAGAAATATATTAGCATGAATATTTTGGAAACATTCCATACACACCGGGGCACCCTAGATGGTTGGTGTGAGTGCATAACTGTAGAAGAAGTGCTTGAAAAAAAAAGGAAAATATTATTGAAAGAATTTCGACGAAGATTTTAGGAGGAATTGTGTTGGGGAGATTGTCGACAATTCACGTCGGAGGGGGCCCGCAATTGTTTGGAAGTTATCCAGCAGTTAAGCCTCGGAGGGTAGTCCAATATGTTTACCGAATCTCGGTAGTAAGTTTTCGAGAACAAAAACTTTTGTTTTGAAAATTGTGTTTTTACTCGCATTTGGCTTAGGCATGTGTGAGAGAGTCGGTGAGGACTCGAGACATGGGATTGGGCATGTAGACATTCAAGTAGGATCATGTATTTACTTGAGTGTGATTGTTTACCATGACATGTGCACTTAGGTGGGGAGTGGCACGTAGGAAATTATCACTCTTGGGCTTTGCTCGACTGTGTTGGGATCCTTGTTCGGTGCGGGGTGTACGGGAGGGACGGCGCTCACTAGAGGCCGCATTTTAGAAAAAAGTCGGGTTGTGGCTTTGGCATTTTCATCTTGTATAACATGTATTAAAATTGTAAATCTTAATATATGTTTGAATTAGAGTGATTATTAATCTTGAACTATTGAGTATATAGTTGATGTATTTTGATGAGTATTGATGTTTAGGCCCAAGTGGCCATTTTTACTCATTTTAATTGTATATGGACCCGGTGTGGTCTTTGTAAAATATTAGGACGAGGTTATATGTGATTGGGACGGAGTTTTGTATCTTGGGTAGGAGCTTTCCTCGTATAAAGGAGACTACCTTTCTGTTTCGTGAGTGGTGTGGGGTTGCAGGCATCCCTGCAGTATTCCATGAGTTGTGGGTTGTCAGCGGACCCCGAGAGATAGTGGCGTCACGGCGGTATTAGAGCTAAGATGCTTGATTACCTTGGGGCTCGATGGGTGTAGAGTTTAGGTATCACAGATACCTAGGCGTGAGGGACTTAGGAGCCATGGTCATGGGAGTGTAGAGCATAGGTATCACGAATACCTGGGACTCGATGGGCCACCCGGGGATTAGATCCTGCATCCTTTGTGCATTTGAGGAATAAATTGTGATGTGTGATTGAATTGTGTGCTTGTATGTAGCGAATAACATAGGAGAAGAATTTGGAACATTAGAGATTAAAGAGAAAAACATAACCTAAGTTCGAAAGAGTTTGTTAAATTTTGAAATGAAATAATCGAATTAAGCAGAAATTTTTTTACGGACCGGTAGCTGGTTGAACATGAATAGATTGTGGTTGTGAAATTCTAGAGAAAAAAGTATAGTTTTTGCAGAAGAAGTAGGGTTATAATTAAACCTTTAAAAAAATTTTTAAGTGTGAATTCACGGAGTGTTCGAAACTCTTTTGCAATTATGGAAATGCTTGAGAGATTTGCGGAGATGGATAAAAAAAAAAAAAAATGTGTAGAGGAAATTTTCCTGAGGTTTTACAGTGTGTAAAACTGGAAAAAAAATAAAAAAAATAAAATTTAATGAATTTATTTTGTTCTACTGGAAAATGAAAAAAAAAATTAAATATTTTTTGTGGTCTTCCAATAGGTGGAAAGAAAAAAAATGATGTGAAAAAAAAAAACAAACGTTGCGGGTAGCGGCTGAAATTTCTTTGCCCGATTTTACGAGCTTGAGTCACGTCTGACAAGGTATGTTGTGACACGGGCGCCGCGAGGGGCGACAACCGGGGGCCCGCGATACGACCGGCAACGAGCCACGATCGGCCAGAGATAGGCCTGAGCGGCCGGTTGCGTAGGGCGCGTGGCGGCGCTGTATGTGGCTAGCTGGTAGGGGAGTATGTCGCGACCACAATAAATTGTATCGTGGCGGGCGGCCTGGCCTGAGGTGTGTCACGGCCGCAAGCGATTGTATCATGACGGGAGGCCGAACTTGGTGGCCGCGTCTGACAGCGCCCCGGGGGTTGCGATACGGCGCGGCGCCACGTAGTAACGAGGGGATCTCCGTCCCCGCCTGTGGCAGCTGGCAGAAGCGCGGTCTTGCGATGGAGACAACCACGTGGCACGGAGCACGACCTGCTTGTCGGGTGTGCGCATGACACGGCCGGGCGTGCGCGACACGATCGAGCGTGTGTACGACACGACCGGGCCAGGTTTGCGACACGGTGCTAATGCGCGCCACGACATGGCATGACATGTAGAGCCCCGTAGCGTAGCGTCGTACGGCTAAGCCCGTGGGTGTGTGCACAGCGTACTGACCTAGTCTTGACTCGGTGCCTTTGATGCAGGTCATTGTTTGAAGGACAACGTTCATGAACATATTCATGAGCATTGTTCACAAGGTTTTCAAAAAGTAAAAAATAAAATAAAATATTTTAAAAATAAAATAAAATGAAATAAAAAAAAGTAATTTTTTTTTTGTTGAATATGATTTAAGATAAGAAATTGTGTGTTGCATTACATATGAATGCATGGACATTGTGTATGAAATGTTTTAAATCGTAAATAGTGTCAGCGAGGCTTTGTTTACACCTTAGAATCTTGCATTGAATCTTAACTTGTCATTTGACATGTGTAGATGGATAGTCGTAGGAGAAGGGCGTGAGGTCATCCACGAGGTATTGAAATTGACACCACCGGTGTTGACCGACGGGCCTTGTTGAGAAATTTGTAGGGATTGCGGTTGCTACCATTGCACATGCTAGTGCAACAAGTAGCCAGGGAGGTCCGAGTAACCTCCAGAGGTTCAGGGCACATCATCCTCCAGAGCATTCACGGGAGGGCATCGATGGTGGCGACGGGTTGGTTGTGCGGTGAGAAAGGTGTTGGAGGCTATGGAGATTGCATCAAACCTGAGCCGGGGCTCGAGACTAATTGCATTCCAGCTGAGGTAAGACAGTATGGTGGGCGGGTAAGACCTGCAGAGATCCCGAAGCTGATGACTTCAGGCGAGTTCCGTGATCTTTTCATGGCAAGATATTTTCGGATCTTTGCCCAGTCGCGCGAGGCTCGGGAGTTCGTAGAGCTGAAGCGAGGGGGCCGAGAATGAGCGTGATAGGTATGTGGCTAGATTCACGGTAGCCCACTTTCTTGATGACTACGTGGCCCGCGGATATGGCAGTGGAAGATTGAAATGGGCTGAAGTTGTCCGTTCGGGGCGGGATGTAGGACTTAAGCACAGACATCTGGACTCGTGGTGGGATGACCCTGACCATAGAGAGAGAGAGAGATCGAGGATGCTCGAAGCACTCGGGATGCGGGTGTTAGTAGCAAGAGGAAGGAGAGTGGAGTCTTCTCTGGTTTGGGAAGACGAGAGGCTACAGTTCACGTGGAGTTACAGAGGCTGCGACCGTCGGGCTACTGCCGTGACCCGGACATATTAGGAGGGATTGCCCAGAGAGATAGGGATCCCAAGGTTTCGGGACGGCCACGGTCCCGATCGGCGTGGGACGAGGAGAGGGATGCAATATATTCCTCCCATAGCCCCGATATAAGCGAAGAGGCAGTTGGATCTCGTTTGCCTGGGCACCTACGATGGAGTTTGAAATATGAAATATAAAAATTTGTTAGAATAATGTATGGAAATATGAACATATATTATGTATATTTGGATATTTGGATATTTAATATAACTTTAGATTTAAATTATCATTATGAATATGAAATATAATAAATTGTTAATTAATCATAAAAACATTTTCTTTATTGATGATAATTAATGTAACTATATTTAGATGAGATTATGAATATGAAATATAAAATTTGTTAATTAATGTATATGAAATATGACATATATTATATATCATTTAGATGTTAATATAACTTTAGATTTAAATTATGATTATGAATATGAAATATAATAAAATTTTTAAATTAATGCTAAAAACACATTTTCTTGAACTTATGATAATTAATGTAACTTTATATTTAGATTGAGATTATGAATATAGGAAATATAAAAATTTTTAATTAATGTATGAAATATAGAACATATATTATAGTATATTTGAATAAATTTAATATAACTTTTATATTTAAGATTATGATTATGAATATGAAATAGAATAAATTGTTAATTAATGTAAACATTTTCTTTATATGATAATTAATGTAACTTTATATTTATATTGAGATTTTGAATATAGAAATATGAAATTTGTTAATTAATGTATGAAATATGGACATATATTATGTATATTTGATATTTAATATGACTTTAGATTTAGATTGTGATTAGGGCCAAGTATATTAAATTTTTAATTAATGGCAAAACACCATTTTCTTTAACTTATGATAATTAATGTAACTTTATATTTAAGATTTGATTTGAATATAAATTGATTAAAGTATTGAATTACGCTAGGATGGATAGTACAGTGGAAGCATTCTTTGGAGGTCGTTATCTGTTTGAAATAATGTACACTGCAAGAGGCAAGTAACTGTCTCACAAATTTTTTGGCGTATGGTGATTAAAAGTGGCAAATTACTTGGTTTAAATTTCACTTTGTCACATACAAATCCCAGCTATCAAATAGCAAGAAGTGTCTAATGCTCCCGAGTGAAAAAGAAATGAGACATCACGGTTGAAAGAAATAAAGCGAAGCAAGAGATGAAAATATTGAAGAAATTTGAAATTTAAACTCGGCGTAATGGGTGGTAGCCATGAACATCTAGTTGTTGTTATTTGTTGATGATGATGATGATGATGATGATGATGATGAGGATGAGGAGGAGAAGGGTAATGTCTATATGTGTCGGGTGACATGAACCACGGCGAGGCGAGCTATCGAGCAATGTTGTGCATCAAGTAGTGAATGGAATCGACAACAAGAAGAAGGGTTTATGAGAGACAAAGAAGAAATTAGTAAATCTTTGGCAAATTCATTATTATAGTATAAACGGATTTACAAACATTTCTAATATATATAATTGCAATAGGTGAGCCTTCACAATCATCAAACTGATCCGGTGGGCTCATGCAAAGATCTCAAAGTGTGAGACAATCGGATCCATCACCACCTCTTGCTCCATCATTATACAAATTTTCGGCAGCAAGACAAAAGAGTATTAAAAATATTTTTAAAGGAGGTGCAATCAAAGAAACGATGGGTCGATTAATCAGTGAATTCTTCATATATGAGAGTGTTGTGCCTCTGGCGGACTTTCACCGCAAAACATAGCTGATTGTTGGTGCCTGCTATTTAGTATCTTAATCAGGTTTTCAATTTCTAATAACATTATTATCTTTACATTATAGTTGCAAACCATATAATTATTTACTCTAACTTCAGGCATGGGGATAGAGCCACCATCTCCATATGAAATCAAAACAAATATTTGGATATGAGCAAAGACATGGAAGATTATGTGAATCTCCAAAGGGAGAAATGGAAGACCTATGGGTGCACAATTATGTGTGATGAATGGACCGGTCCCACGAAATTAAGCATCATTAATTTCATGATATATTGTAAAGGAAGTACAATTTTTCTTAAGTCTGTTGATGCATTAGATAATATCAAAGACAACAAATACATTTATGGTTTGTTGAAGGACGTGATAAAGAAAGTTGGTGAAGCAAATGTTGTGTAAATTGTTACAGACAATGGATCAACATTTGTGAAGGCTGGGAAATTGTTAATGAAGAAGTACAATTTATATTGGACTCCATGATACATTTCATCGACCATATGTTTGAAGATATTGGTAAGAAAGTGTTTTGGACTTGATTACCAATGCACAAAGATACCAACTTCATGATCATGGTTGGTTGCTTGCGAAAATGAGAAAGGTTTGTGGTGGAAATGTCTATCGTCGAGGGTAATAAGATTTGCAACAAATTACATCGCCCTAGCAAGTCTTCTAAAAAAGAGGGCTAATTTGAAGAAGATATTTATTAGTGATGAATGGGCTTCTCACAAGCTTAGTCGGATGATCCTTGGACTTGAGGTTGAAGGACTTTAATCATGCATATTGGGAGAAGGTCTCTAACCTAGTGTATCCAATCTACACCAGGCACTATCTGATTCTTAGCATTATTGATTCACCAAATCATCTGACAATGTCATTTGTGTATGAGTTAGTCGGAAGTAATGAAGCAAAATTTATGAACTTAAAGTTAATGATTGGATAAAAAATTTAAACTACGAGATCATTGGGGATAAAACGCCGACCTCCCTCTTTATCTGACAATTATCTAAACGATATCATAATCACTTTTAATGCATATTATTTTCCTTTTATCACATACTAATTCTAAATCACTTTTGTAGCATATTATCTTAATCTAAGATTTCAATATAGACTTGGAGTTTGTACTGACCCTGAGCTACTCCAAGTTGTTCATGAAGTATTTGAAAATTTATCTTCTACTATTGTAGGCCTTGGTAATATTGGAAATGAAATTATCGATAGACTATATTTTTAATTAATTGATTCAATTTATTTGGTTACACTTACACATATATTGATTTGACAAGTTCTTTTTGAATTCACTACTTATAATGTTTTGAGATGCCAAAAGAGGATTCGGTGATCGGGCAACAATAGCATAAAGAGATTTAATGGTTCTATTGAGTGTTATTTTTTTTTTTTTCACTAAAAGTTTAAAAAGTAAAATTAATTTACCATGTTATATTAGATTTTGAATGTTAGTAATTTTTATTGCAGTTGAATGGTGGTTTATGTATGGAAGCCACACTCCCACATTGAGGAATTTAGCCCTTCAAGTTCTTTTCCAAATTGCATCATCTTCAGCATGTAAGAAAAATTGGAACACATTGCTACGATCCATTACAAAACAAAGAAATCGACCCCAAGCTTACCTCGACTCGACAATTAGTTTTGTTACTACAACATGAAACTAAAGATACGAGATATGCAAGTAGAGACCGATAAAGTTGTTGAAAAGGATTACCATGATTTACTCGACATTTCAGCAAAGTTTGTGAAGAAGAGGATAATCAATTATTCAAATGGGTTAGACCTCTCCATTTAGATGATGAAAATGGAAATCCTGATCCATGAATTGTTGCACATGTTCGAGAAGCAGGTGTTGATGTTGAGAGGGTTTTATTTGAACAAGTTCATAGTGAAAGTTTCAGTCAAGACATTAGAGATTCATTTCAGCCCGTTGTCACTTCTTGACCCTATTTTGATTCAAGTGTTGAACATAGTAGTAGACTAGTTTCTTTGGTACTTCTACTCTGAGGCTATGTTGGCTCGAGAGGAAGGGGACCAACGATGGTAGTGATAATGGAAATGATGGTGGGACGTGCAGATCAACAACAAAGTGAATATCCATTTGAGTCCATTCAACTGGGTGAAATGACTTCACACATGCTACGCTGAGATGAAGACCACGGGTCTAGGAGAGCTGGTCTAGGTATTGGAGCCATTGAAAATCCATATAGAATTAAAATGACAAAGGATGGCACAATATGATGAGATTCGTTTTCGGTTTAGTTTGAGTCCTAATTTGGCACTCAATACAATGTTTCATCCCAGTGGCGTCAACATTTTCCTCCTTACACAATGAGTTTTAGTGACTTTCTTCATTCTTTAGGTTCCATTAGTGATATGAAATGATTAACTATCACTACGATTGAAATGTAGTTAGGAAATTCATATCAAATGCAACGAGGATTTCAAACCACCATGTGGGTGAGCATAATTTCCTATTCATGGAGAGGTTGTGGAGTGATCGAGGCGTTGTCACGACATGTGATCATGTCATTATATCTTACTTGCACCTATGTCTTGATATAGTGTTGTGCTTTGCACAGATGGGATCCTGTGAATGTTCTGATGGAGCCACATTAATCTTCATTTTGGTTTTGAAAAGACCATTGCGATGTAATATCCATGTGTATATTTGATTATTAATCTCATTTTTACAATTTTACTAAGTATTTCCATGAATTTCAAAGTATTTTTTTAATTCACGATATATCAATATTCATGTAAAAATATCCACCGATAAATATGATATATCTGTAAAATCCAAGTACTGATATATCCGTTGAAACTGATATTTTTAACTTTGGGTGTAGTGTAGTCAAAAGTTCCATCATCATTAATTGGAGTAATAGTAATTGAATGAAAACTGGTTTTAGATTGGTATATCAGACAATGTCTGTTGTACCGTGATGGAAGAAATGAAATAAGGAGTACCCTGGCTTAACGGTGAGCAGGCTAAGAATGGAGATAATTGGGTTTGGAGAGGAATTTTGAAAAATAAAAGGTGATTGAGCTGACATTATAGCCAATGTGGGGATGAATGGGTCATTAATTCCCTACAAGCGATGTCATGATATCATAGCCAGCATTTATGTTAAATCATTGAGTTTGATTATTTATTTTTAATTCAAATACTAATTAAAAATAAATAAACCCAAAAATTCACAATTTTAACAAAATGTCTAATCTTCATAGTATGATGTAGGCTTCCACAACAAATATTGGGAATTAGGCAGAGATTCGCAGGAAGAATTCAAATTAAGGGTTAGAAACCTTGGAGACATAAATAAATCCCGATGAAAAAATCATCCTTATTACCCCGAATTTTTAGAAAATAAAAATGTAAAAATAAAAATTTACAAAAATAGTTGTATTTTTTATATCATGATAGCAGTCATAGAGAGTTTTAGGCCATGTTTGGTTGAGATTATTGGGGGAACATGTAGCTAGTTCATATGGAAATAAGTTATAATATTTTGCTTGATAAAGATCGACTCTTGATGGCGGGGTCAAAGTTAGCTACATCTTCTAATAGGAAAAAAAGCTAAAGATAGTAGCTTTTCTCAGGTATTCTTATAAAAATATCAAAATTCTCTTTGTTGTAACTACTCCATATGTACATAAAACCAGGTTCATTGTCTTGAAAAAATTCAAGAAAATAATATTTGAATTATTTTAAATAGTTAATGACTCATTACTTTATTTTTAAATAGATAAATTTATTGATTTAGGTTAATGTATACGAAGAAACACATAATCAAAAGTGCTGAAACCTTTGGGGATGACACAACATCTAAAGTTAATAGCAAAGAAGCTGACTCAAGGCCTACACATTTTAGTAATCGAAGATGTCTAGAATACATAAGATTCTGATACGCAGCATTCGAAACGAACAAGATTTGATATGAATTAATCAAATCAAACTTTGTCATCTGAATTGCTAATGCAAAAACTCACGAAGCCATCATTCAGCAGAAAAAAATGTATTTTTAACAAGTGGCGATAAAACACACCCACAATAGTCGGCGAAAACAACACAAAAAACAAAAGAAAACGAAGGAAAACCTAGATCGGTATGGAAGAAACCACATTATTAAAAAAGAAAACTCATGTCTAAGGAAGAATGATGAAATGAGTGATTTCAGACCAATAAAATCACCCCTCATTTCGAAGGAATAAGGGGTTGAAAGAGAGAATAGAGGGAGAGGCAGCTAGGGTGTGTCGATAGAGAAAATATGAAGGAACACTCATTACTTATTAAACTGTAAAAGAAGGAAGGAGAGACTGAAAAGGAAGGAGAGAAGAACAGCCAGATTGAACAGCCGAAAGAAAGTAATGACCAGAAAAAGAAGGAAGTAGTACCAGCCTATACACCTTCAGTGCCATTTCAGAGAGACTGGGTCGAAGAAGAAGCAGTTTCTAAATTCTTGGATATTTTCAAGAAAATAGAAATAAATATCCCATTTGCAGAGGTGATTAGCCAAATGCCTCTTTATGCAAAATTTCTGAAGGAAATACTGAGCAAGAAAAGAAAGATAGCTGAGGAGGGTATAGTTAGCTTGATTGCTACGTGCAGTGCCATTATCGTAGCTCAGCCAGATGAAGGACCACTGGCGGTTTAGCCATTCCACTGCCTCCATAGGAAATTATGAATTCAAGAAAGCTTTATGTGATTCTGGAGCAAGTATAAATTTGATGCCTCTATCAGTTGTACTAAGACATAATTTGGGGGAACTTACTCCAACAGCAATTACATTGCAAATGGCTGATAGATTTATGGCACAACTAGAAGGCATTCTTGAAGATGTACTTGTCAAGGTTGGGAAATTCATCTTCCCAGTGGATTTTGTTATCATGCAGATGGAGAAAGATACGGGTTCCTGTTCTTTGGGGAGAACCTTTCTTACTTGACTAGAGCGCCTTGATAGGCGTACGAAGGTGAATTGACACTTTCGGGGTTGGAAATGGCCGGTGCATTTTAATATTAAAAGAATGCAAGGAACATCCCAATGTAAGGAAAACTGATTGTATGGGCACATGAAAACAATAGTCTTCTCAATGATGAATTGAATTACGGTGTATCCTTCAACACTCTATTAATAGAAATTGAGACAATTTTCGATATCTTGAAGTATTGATTGTGAAATGCGCTTAAATTTAATTTTAACAAAGAAACAGTCTACAGTATAGCGAAAGCAGTAAAGATAGTAAGCGGCGAAAGCAGTAAACTCATGAGCAAGAAACTAGTGTGGAAACAGTAAAGAAGGGCTGATATTGAAAGAATTGCCCAGTCATTTAAAATATGAGTTTTTAGAACGGGAAAGAGAAAACCCGGTTATCATATCAGGCTGCGTGCTTGAAGGCGAGAAAACGAGGATTCTTTAGTAATTACGAGAAAAAAAACAAGGAAGCAATTGCATGGTCAATTGAGGATCTAAAGGGTATCAACCCTCCATTTGCATGCACAAAATATTGCTGGAGGAAAATGCAAAAGCATTGAGCATCGAGGAGGATGAACCATTCAGATGAAAGAAGTTGTCGAAAAAGAAGTTACAGAAATGGTTAAATGCATATTTTATATGCTTATCCAGATCAGTTTCTTGGGTAAGCCAGAAATTTGCATGTGGTTCCCGAAGGTGGATCAACGTGATCGAGTGAAAAAGAATGAGCGATTGCTACAAGAGCTGTGACGAGGATGGAGGTGTGTATTGACTCTGAGAAAATTGAATCACTATGACCGAGAAAGGATCATTTTCACACCTTTCGTGATCAAATCTTTGGATAGGTTGGCAGGACACCCTCATTTTTGTTTTCTTGATGGATACTTTGGATATAACCAAATTTCTATTGCACATGAAGATCAGGAGAAAACCACTTTTACATGCACATTTGGTACTTTTGCTTTAGGAGAATGCCATTTAGTTTTGTGTAATACTCTGAGTACCTTCAAAAGATGCATGATGTCTATATTTTCTGATCTAGGAGAAGAAGTTATGGGAGATCTTCATGGATGATTTTACGAGTGTATGGATCGATTTTGAGCAGTGCTGCGCATAGCGGGGCAGTCTTGAGTGCAAAACGAGAATACAGGCTGCGAATTGGAAAAATGCCATTTGTAGTTCTGAGAAGGAATTGTCTTGGGGCGCATGATTCTATGAGGACTTGAGGTAGACAAGAAAAAGTTTAGATTATGAGAAATCTAATGCCACCTTCTTCAGTCAAGGGAATCATAAGTTTCAGCACAGACATCTTGGATTTTATGAAGATTTATAGGAAGTTTCAAAAATTCTTTAGACCATGCGATTATTGGAAAAGATACTAGGATTCTATTTTGATGAACTTTTCGAGAAAGCATTTGAAGAAATCAAATCGAGACTAGTTGAAGCTCCCATCATGTGAAAACCAGTTGGAGCAGAATTTGAAATCATGTGTGATGCAGTGATTTTTCTGATAAATTTGTATTGGGAACAGAAAAGATAGAAAAAGTGTTCAAGGCCATATACTATGCTAAGCAAAACCTTTAATGAGCACAAAGAAAAATTACTCTACTACTGAAAAGGAGTTCTTGGCAATAGTATTTGCATGTGAAGAATTTGGAAGGCCATACATTTTGGGGTCCCGTGTTGTTATACTGCTTGATAAATCGACCATTAAATATCTAATGGCAAGGAAAACAAAGCAGTTGATAGAATTGGGTACTATTATTAATTTGATTTAGAAATAAAAAGACAAGAAGGGTAGTGACAATGTGATAGTGATAACGTCGAGTAGAAACCCAACATGCTGAAGAAGAAAGAAATAGCGAAAATTTTCCGGATGAAGCGGAGTTATTTGTTTGTCGCTATCATTCATACGTATGCGATATTGTGAACTTTTAGCTTGTGGAATTATGCCATAAGAATTCAGCTACCAACAGAGAAAGAAGCTAAGAGGTGACGTGGTGATAAATGCAGGATGACCCGTGTGTTTAAAAGATGAGGCGATCGATTATAAGGAGATGTGTACGGAAAGGTGACAGCTTAAAGATTTAAGAATGTCATGCATCACCATATGGAGGGCGTTTAGCGGGGAGATGAAACAGCCCACAAAATTCTCCGGTCGAGTTTTCTTGCCTCTTATTTTTAAGGATTGTTTGAATGGGTGAGGATTATGTGATCGATACCCGAAGAATGGGAAATATCGACAAAAGGCATGAGATGGCCCTCTGAGGTATCTGGTGGTCTGATTGTTTGATGTATGGGAATGGATTTTATGAGGCCTTTTCAGGTTTCATTTGGAAATATATACATACTCCCTAGTTGTGGATTATGTATCAAAATGGGTAGAGAGAATGACGGCTTGTCGAAGAATGATGCCCCATGCGGTTGTGGGATTTTTACAAGAAATATTCTGAATGGTTGGAACACACGAAAGGCTATAATTAGTGATGGGAGAGCCATTTGCAAATAAATTTAACACAAACTCATGGCTTGAATGTAATTGTCGAGCACATTATGAGCTTGGCTTATCATCCTGTGGCTGATGGAAGAATGAAGCTGAAATTTCCAACGAGGAAATAAAGAAAAGAATTCTGGAAAAGAGCTATGTTCAACATAAGAGATTGGTCTTTGAAGCATTGATGCTGCGGGCATCTGAGAGCGCAGCTAAAACTCCCATTGGAATGTCCCCATCTGAGCTTTGTCTTTGGAAAACCTTGTCACCTACCTCTTGGTAGAATATATAAGGCTATGTGGGCCATCGAAGGAAGCTTAATTTGCAGTTTTAAAACGCTAGGAAGAGGCTACTCGATTAAATGAATTGGAAGGATTGAGGAATGAAGCCTATGATAGTGCCAGAATTTACAAAGGATAAAACAAAAAATGGCATGATCAGAATTTTTGAGGAGGAATTCAAGGCGAGGAGATCAGATGCTTGTTATTCAACTCCAGACTAAGACTCTTTCGAGGAAAGCTGAAGTCCGAATGGACCATTTATAGTGGTATCAAGCACACGGAGTTTGGGCGTGACACTTTAGAACCCGGCCGATCGCAGAGGAGTTCAAAGTTAATGGTCAGAGATTAAAGCACTATCTTGGGAGAAAGCAATTAGAAGAGTAACCCTTCTTTCGGAACAAAGGAAATTGAAGAAACAGAACAATGGCAGCAAAAAGTCCAGCTAAAGACTAAAAATTGAGCAGCTTTGTGTGACGCCCCAAATCCGAGGTGTCCATTGACTACCTGTCAACCTGCGGAAATTCTATATGTCGTTTTCTGAGACTTCTTTATAGTAAAATAGCAACATGGGGCCCGTACATCCGTACTCATAAAACACATATCTCAACTATATTTTCATAGTTTTCATGTTTGTTACCAAAAGATTTATACATATTTACAAAATATTTTCTTAAAGCCACATTTAAACTCAACATATAAATAGATGCCTCTCTTCAACGTGCTAGTCTCTGGATAGTCCTTGTACAGAAGCAGAAGGTCTCCCACAGCCAGGGTGAATGAAATCAAATAAAATCTTCCTACAAGGGTTACTCCCACCCTAATCATCTGCAATGGCATATATAAACAATCAATCACATTTCATACAATTATTTTCTATATGGAAATGTCCTATATCTCATGGATATGGCCCCCTCATGCTATACGAGTCAAGCTGAGCTCCCTCACACTGGAATGCGAATGTGAAATAGGCAAGAATCACACACCTGACAATAAACCATTAAACCCTCGATTTATTTATCAAAGCAGTTTTGATTCTTTTCCTTTATTACATGGCCACGCAGTTTAGGGTTACACCGTAAGACGCCCTGCGCCTTTTCAACATTTTTCTGAGACTTACATCGCGGGATTCTGTCTAGCAGGCTATAAGATAATATGTGGGACTTTCACCTGAAAAGGGGAGGATGTATGACTTGCTCAAAACTGAAACATATGTTATCATTTTGATCAATTTACACTCGTGAATCTCTACCTTGTGACACAATCCCATTTTCCCGAGTTCAAGACCTCTCATAACAGATGAATAAAGCCTACCTGCGCCACCCAGACTGTGTGATGTGGCCGTGCATATGAAATGCATGCCATTGCATTTTCCTCATGTTACATGCATGAATGAGCCTTCACGTGAAACATTTACACACCATGGATAATTATAATTGATACATATATAATCTACCTCCATGCAAAACATATTAATACATCAAAAAGCATGCATCGATATCCCACAATTCCACATAGCATGTGTGAAGCAAGCCATAACACACAATGAGTCTCAACTTGGGACCATTAATGAGGGTACCTCATGGCCCCTTCACGAACATGAACCATATTGGTTCCAAATCGTTATCATCTCATCAACAAATCACAACATCTAGAAACTTTCAGTTTTCTAGTAAAACCACAACTCCCACAGTCATGCAATAGGTCATGAAATCCATACCCTTAGTCGAGGCTTGGAACTAATTCCGTGACCTCTCATGGCCTCCCATAAACAACCCCTACCATTATAAAAGCCTTTAGGGTGAAGTAAACCAAGTAGGAAAATATCCTACCTCTTGGGTTAAGAGCTCCCGAACGGAGTCACGCGTTGTCCTCTACGTGTAGAGACACTTCCCTTCTTGTCTCGAAGGAATGGAAATGGTCGGATCGCCTCTGAATCTAGAGAGAAGGGAAGGCGTTCTCTCTAAATGAAACGAAGCCTTCTTCACATCCAACCTCTCTTTCTTCCTCTCCACGTTTTCCCTTCCTTTTTGCTTTTCTTTTCTTTTTCTCCTTTCTCCTCTCATTTTCTCTTTTCTCTTTGTATTTCTCCCCATTTTCTCTCCCTTTTTGGATTTCTCTCCTCTTTTTGGAGCCTTAAACGTGTGAGTCACATAGGAGGAAGTTTCCTCCCCTCCTTCCTCAAGCAAATTTTGTGGCTATCCTTTTTCCTCCCTTTTCTTTTATTTCTTAATCCCTCTTTTATGACATCATCACCCACATGGCTTAATATGAGGACATAGAATCAGCTGCCACCATGTGGCTCATTAAATGAGCCATCCCTTTTTGCGAGTGTCACCTTTATGGTCCCCAGTGGCGTCCCCTTACCTTGCCATGTGTCATCCCGACACCCCACGCCTCGAAGCGTGGAATCCAGGCCACCTCGGAATCGTGAAATTTGGCGTGTGCAGTAAAATTCGAGGCCGATTTCTAGCGGAGAAGTCCGTTTCGTCATCCGAGATCTAGAAAAATTATGGATTTTTACTAAAATTACAATTTTGCCATTTTTTAGAAAATTGGACTTTTCTCGGGTCTTACACTTTGTGGAAGGCAATCCACACCAGTTTGATTTAAAATTTTTGTTTTTCTTGTAATAGTTTACAAATTTCTGTGTTTAAAATTTCTAATAGCTTAATTTGATTTTATTCATTATCAATTGAAGAGTAGGTAAAGATTTTATTTTTTAGTTTTACAGGACAATGAAGATTGTGTAAAAGGAGTGCATCTATGATCAAACTTGATCGACATAAGAGACGAAAAAGAAACGTTATATTCTTCTTGATTTGATTTTAAAGTTTTATGCTTTGATATAGCATGCTTGAAAGTTTGGGAATTTTTATCTTGTTTTGGTGCTTAAGTTTTGAATGTGATGCATAGTGGAAGTTGTTGAATTTGTGCATGATGAAGAGATGAGTTGAGTTGTAGTTGTTTTGATTGGGGTGAATAAATTGAAAATTGCTGTGAATTTGAGTGTTTATGTTTGGGTAGCAACATTAATTCAAAAGTTGCAACCAAGAGTTGATGGATGTGAAAAATAAAAAGTGGAAAAGAAAGTCACAACCAACATTTTTATGAAACTGAGGTCACGATTGAAATAAAGGAGGAGCAGACATTTTTATGTTCTTGACACCATTTTCCTGTCGTGACCACATTTTCGAATTCACAATAAAATTTTGTTGTGACGAGAATGATCTGAAGTCAAATAAAGAAGGTTAAAACCTCTCATTTTGGGCGTCCAGCAGTAAAAAAATAAAATTCATTGAAAATCATTAATTTAGAGGCCCAATAGTTAATGTCGTGACTCCCATAGCGCTGTCATGACATTAAACCCAACATCTAAACCACTTCAAATTCCATTATACTACAATTCATCCCAACCTTTCAGTTCTGCATCATTCATTCAGAATTTTTTGAAATAAATAGTTATTAATGCGAAGAAATCAATGTCTTGAGTGAACTGATTTGTTTAGTATGCTCAGTTTCGAGGAGAATAATTAGAGGAATTGCTGGCAGAAAACGAGTCAATATTTGCAAATTCCCAAAAACCTCTGTTGGAAATATCAAGGGAGCAAGAATTCTAGAAATCTCATTCAATTCATTCATCGAAAATTTAAAGAAAGAATAAATGGCCTTGTAGTTCCCAAGAGACGCAAATCACTATAAAAGGATGGGAGAACAAAGGATAAACAAAGAGAATGAAGAAGGAAGAAGAATGAGAGAAAATTTGCTCTCAAAGTTGCTTGAACATAGAGTTTATATGGAATGAATGGGGTAGGAGAAAACAAACAATTCCATTCTTTATTCCACTTAAAGCGTTGTGTAATCAAGAGAGTGGTTGATGGGAAAGGAATTGGAAGAAGGGTTAATCAAAACCCACATCAGCCAGGAAGAAGCTCAAGAAAAAGGAGAAAGGGCTCCAATTTGTTTGCCTGACCTTGTTCCGCAATGAATCACTCTTGGAGGTGAGCTAAAGGTTTAGTGAACGATTTTGAAGCCGGGAGCGCAACCTTGAGAGGAAGATATAGGATTTTAAGATCGAAATAGAGTTTTTTCTCTAATTTGAATTCTGATCTTATTTGTAAGAATGATTGTACAATATCGAAATGTTTTGATATTTGAATAAAATTCCTGTTGACTTACAAATTGATTGTTTATGATATCTGAATTTTGTTTTTGTGTCATTTTCTTTTATGTGCAAGAATCAAATAAATAGTGCATTCTTTCTCGAGAACGAAATTAAGAGAATAATGTAAGTAGAAAGTAAATAAATACAAGTCTTGAAGAAATAATACACATGGGTGACAAAACTTATAACAAACTTTGGCGGGAATTAGGAACATCTTAGGAATTTCGAGTTGAGAGTCCATGATCCTAGAACTTCTTTGATTATTGATTGAAATGAAATCTTAGAGTGGCTTGACCCAGTGAAATGATAGAGGCCATCCTTGGCGAGATTGAGCTTTTCTAAGCCTACCTCAATATATGCTTAAGCATATTCTCTAGTTCACTTGATTTGAGCCAAAATAGAAGCCTTATTTCTTCAATAAAGCGACAACTGAAAACGAAATTCCCTTCCTTTCAATAAACACAACGTGAGAGCCCATATTATCAGTTTCTAGTTGGCGGAAAAAGTTTACTATAAAGGAAGAAACAAGTTTTGGGAAAAAATATTTCCAAATTTTACAATGAAGGAGGTGAAGAAGTAAAGCGAGGAAGCTAGTGAAATGAGAATAAGTTTTGTCTTGTAGCCTATTTTCCCTTGAACAATTAAGCTCGTAGGGGTGTTTTAACACTAGTACCTAATGCCCATTTGGTATGAAATTTGCTAGCCCGAAGTTCTCTAAGAGTAATAGAAAGCAAGAGAATGAAAACATTGCACTATTGATTCTAGAAAAACAAATGCAAAGGGAGTTGAAACAAAGGCGGCCTGAATAAAAGTACATATGGAAATTGAAATTTCCTAAAAGAATTGACATGAAGATGAATCGGGACGAGATTGAAGAGAATCGAGTAAGAACAAAGAGAAGAAAAATGGTGAAAGTTGAAGCCCAGCGAGTATAGAAAGGTGGAAAGCTGGGTGATTTACAACTTAAATTTTCCATTATCACCAATTACCTAAACCCAACATTTACAATCTGAAAGACCTCATTGATTTTGAAGGTTGGATTTACCTACATTAGTGGAGATCAATATGAAAAACAAGCCTATGGGACTTTGACAAACAGTCTAAGAAAACTCCCAGAAGATTAACTAAATCCAACATGAAGATGAAAAGGATTGAAGACCTGCACACACACACAGAACAAGACTTGTTGAATAAACTGTTTAAATACATTAGTTTATCAAGAATTTTGTGATAGAAGTATACCATGTCTTATTCTTGAATCAAAACTGAAATTTAAAATGATGTGTTGTTATCTCTTAATTCCAGTTAGAGTGGAATGAGAAAGACTGTAGTATGAATCAGAAAAATGTCCTTAAAAATTTTCTAAGCTTATTTGTTTGAGGACAAACAATTCTTTCTTTCTTTGCTTGGGGACAAGCAAAATTTTAAGTTTGGGGGAATTTGATGAGTCTAAAAACTCATTAGATTTTTAATCCATTTTAAAGTTTATTATGAGATAATTGTTGATTTGTTTGCAGAAAAGTGGATAGTGATTCAAATTTCATTTTGCAGAAAAATCTGATAGAAGTTCAAATCTTAGCAAATCGAGAAGAAATCGATATACGACGAGGATTGGGGTCTGGCTGCAGAGAAATTTAAGTCGCGTGAAACTCGAGTTTCATTGTTCCAGTCACGACATCAACAAATTCGGCTTTGAAGAAGAAATATAAAACTTGAACAAGTGAAGTCGTGACTTGAAGAAGGAGGTTGCGACAAAGAAAATGTGGTCGAGACAAAAGGAAATAATCAAAGGAAGAAATTCATGTCGCGACATCACTTTGATGTCGTAATTAAAAGGTTATAAATGATGTCACGACACCACTGCGGTCGCGGCGTGGATCCGTCGATAAACCACGAGAGGTCTTCGCCAAATAAAGAGCGTTGCAACTAGTTTTTAATGAAAGGTTCAGAATTGAAATTAGCGACATCTTTGTATAGATCGCGACATGAAAATGGAATACTAAAGTCTTGCCAGAAAGCGAAGTTCTGACCATTTAATGATCGGACATAAGCGATGTCGTGACTGCCCTGCGAGGTGCGACATGAAGAAGAGCTAAGAAGACAACAAAAGAGGTCGCAACATCACCTTGAGGTCGCGACCTGGAAAATAGGTGGGAAGGAATCTGTGCAGCGCGTGGGCGAGGTTGCAACCGGAAGAAAGAAATGGGAAGAGAAAGAGGTCGCGACATCACCATGAAGTCGCATCAAATGGGGAAACATATGAAGGCAAGAGACCACCCGACCTGATTGCGACGAGAAATCAAGTCGAACATGAAGTCATCATGTAGACGGAAGAAGTGGTCGCAACCTAAAATTGATATCGCCTTTCGAAGGTGGAAGAATAGAAAGAAAATGATGCCGCGACATGTAGCTGAGTTTCTACATCAACGGAAGAACGAACAAATGATGTCGCGACACATCAACCGATGTAGCGACCCATTTGATCAAAGCGGTTGCAAGAGACAAACTGGTGTGACAAAGAAAGAAGATTACGTAACGATCATGAAAAGCGATCAAAATGAGTCCAATATTGCGACATCGACTTGAGAATCCTGACGTAGGGCCGATTAATTTGTGTTTCTTTGGATTTCCACGGAGCATTTTGGGGATTAAAGGATTCTTTTCACGTTATATATAGATAGCTTTAGAAGAGTAAGCGGCTTCCATCTTCACTACCAGTGAAAGGAAAGAAGGAACTCGGAGTGTATATTTTAAATTAGAATTTTTTTTTTGTTTAATTTTTTTGGTTTTGAATCTGTAAAAAGAAAGAAAAGAAAGAAAAAAAAAAAAAAAAGCAATTGTCACGAGAAACAGTAAAATACCAGATTTTTAGTTATATTATTTTCTTAAGTAATGCATACAAAATTTATGAAATCTAAACAAATTTATGGAATTCATTTCTTCTCAGTTTTATTGCAATTATAGTGGTTGTGCGTGATCGGTGCTCCATTTCTTAATTCCCCGATGCACGCGATGTCGGAAACGACTCTGCTGGATTTGATTTACATTTAATTCTGATCTTTCTGCTTCTGATTTACGGAGAATCAATTTGGGTTCGGTTTTACTTAATCGGTGTAGTTTTAATGGATAAGTTCCCTGATCGTAGTACTGGCCTGATTAAGGGAATGTATCTTACTGCGATATCGGGATGCCCTCTGCGTGACCACAGTGAGATTCCTAAGAGTTGAGAGCATTCTTTTAAGGTATGTTCGACTACCATTGACTGCGAGCTACGAGTTCTGTTTGATAAATCCCCGTTCGCTCATAATTGAAGTTGGGAGGGTGTATTTAACAATATAAATAATCGGAGAGTTCACCTTAATCCTACGAATTAGTTCCAATCCAGTGTTAGCTTAGATCTAATCAAGGGAAAGGGGATGAACCGTAGATCCCGAAGGTTGAGCCATCGATAGGAAATGGGTGTGAAGTATTGAAAGAAAAACACGGATCTTACGAAAATTTGGTAAGCGGTGGTAGTTAGATCTTGTCTTGAGAGAAGCAAGGATATCTAATTAGTGAATATGGAGAAATCCGATTCCAATAATTGGGAAATCTTTGACAAAAATAAGATCCATACATAAAAAGCAGGCAATGGATTTTGAGTGGCTGGAATTTCTTGTTCCATTGTAATATTTTCATTGATGGTTTTCGTTTCTCACAGCCCAGATTCAATCCATTCTTTTTTTAGGCAATTTATTTTTATTCATTTACTTTTTGTTTATAGCTTAATTTTGAATATATATTCAATAGTATAGGGATTTTTAATTTGTGTTGTTTAGATAAAAACCTTCATTATAGGTTTTAGTCCAAATAGTGAGAAATTTTAGTAGTTGGGTAGTTGATGCATTGTATCAATCTCTGTGGGAATGATACCTGGACTTACATTCAGATTTTACTACTTGTATGACTTGTGCACTTGCAGTGTCATAGACTTGACCCTAATTTTTAAATCATAAACAATTAAGAGAAAACTATTTTATCAAGCAAAAGGTATCGAGTAACATGTACTCTTGAGAAATTAGCAAAGGCTCTTGTAAATATATTAATTTGATGGGTTTTAGTCTATATAGAAAAAGGCAAACAATGGAGAGTTGATTAGTGCCCCGAGTGCTATTTTGAACCTATTTATTACATAGGTTTAGTGCTTTATTATCAAATCATTAAATAACAGTTTTGATGGATCCTACTGTATTCTATGATCCATTTTAATTTTATGGACATTTTGCCAGATGTTTTGTACATGAGTGTTTGATGGACTAAACGGGAGAAGAATTGAGGATCATGACAAGGCGTTGATTAGAGACCGAGGAGAAGGAAGAAAAATACGAGAAAATTGTTCTGAAATTTTGCACGTTGAGAAATGGCTTCCTGCGCACACTGTTCATGCATCCTGCTGATACTATTCATCCAACAGCCACTGTTCACCTTTTGGATGCTCTCCCTGTTTGTTCCAATTTTTGTTTCTTCCAAAATTGTCCCTTGTAATGGCTTTTTATTTTGGTTTTTTTTTTTGTAATTTCCTATACACTAAGCACTTATTTAAGCCTCAGTGAAGCTTTGTACAGGAATCCTTAATCAGTAATTTTGGGGAGGAAGCTTTGGCTCTCAGTTTCTGCTTCTTTATTTCTCTCACTTTCTTCATTTTCTTTTTCATGATGCAGACATCAGACATCCTCACGAGGATGAGTCGGAGGATGGTTGGCTGAGCCAGGGTAGGCCGGAAGGTTGTTGGGCGTAGATCGAAGCTCTTTGGAGGTCCCTATTCTTCACGCAAGTATCCGCTGCGGAATCAACGTGTTCCCTTTCTATTTGTAGGTTTTTATCCTTGAATCTCCTTGAATGGCTATTATTTGGTAAGCTTTTAGGGTTGATGGATGCTTATTGTTAAGATCCTTTGAGATTCATTAGTTACCTATGACCCATCGAGAGTCTAGGAGACTTATTCTTCAGCATGGGTGACCAGCGATGGTAAGATGAATGCCATTTTTCAAAGGATAAATATTTTGGGTTAGGTTTTATAGCTAAATGAAGATCAGGTTCGGAGATGACTATAGGTCATCCTCCCCTGACACGAAATGACCACGAAACCCTTAGTTGCCACAGGATCCCTGGCCAGTATCGATACTTGAGGAGACCCTCTTTTATCATTTTCTTATTTTTCTCCATTTTATTTCAATCTTGCTCTGCACTCAAAAACCCCACATTTTCACAGCACCTTAAAAATCCAAATTGAAATTCACCATTTTTGAATCCTTTGCAAATCATTTGTACAAGAAAATCCATCCTGAGTTCGACCACCCTGAAGATTATTTCATACCATAAGTAGCTTTTCTATGGCGAGTAGGAGGAATTTAGGATATAAATTTTTGTTGATTAGGATAAACACCTACTTTTCATCTTGAATCAAGGGTGTGCATAAGATTCTGAAACTAAATTACGCAACCATAAAGGATCATTTCCCCCTGCCTTTCATTGATTAGATACATGATGTCCATATTCTCAGATTTGGCAGAGGAAGTTATGGAGATCTTCATGGATGATTTCACAGTGTACGGATCAAGTTTTGAAAATTGTTTACATAATTTGAGAATGATACTTCCACGGAGTGCAGGGACAGAGAATCTAATACGAATTGGGGAAAAATGCCATTTTATGGTAGCGAGAGGTATTGTCCTTGAGCCTGGGCCTACTGACGAATTTGGAAGTAGACCCGAGCAAGGTTTTGATTATAAAATCTTATGCTGACAACGGTCGAGGGAATAAGAAGTTTCTTGGGACATCTTTGGTTTCTGAGGAGAGATTTATGAGACTTCCTCTAAAATTGCTAGAGCCATTATGGGATTCTTTGGAAAAAAGATGCCAAGTTTAAGTATGATGAGTCCTGCCAGAGATCTTTTGAAGATATCAGATCAAAATTAGCTGAAGCCCCCATCATGGCAAAACCCAATGGGAATGAGGTTTGAAATCATGTGATGCCGATGTTATCACAATGGGGCGTATTGGGATAGAGGCGAAAAATGTTTAAAGTAGTATATTATGCAATAAAACCTTTGTAGGCTCAGAAATTGCTCGACCTGCGAAAAGGAGATGTTGGCCATAGTATTTGCATGCGAAAAAATTTAGGCCATACATATTGGGGTCCCCCAAATGTCATTATCCCATACGATCATCTTTGCAATTAAGTATCGATGGCAAAGAAGAAGCAAAGCAGTACGTCAGGTGGGTATTGTTGTTATAGGGTGATTTGGAGATCGAGACGAAGGTTGTGACAATGTGATAGGTGATCCTGTCGGAGGAGAGATTGAAACCTTACCTTGGAAATTCGGATAACAAAATGATTCCTAGTTTTGAGTAGAAAAATTTGAGGAAACAAGGATTTAATAGCGACAAGTCCGGCTAAGGACTGAAATGGAGCAACTTTGGCAGGAAGCCGACCCACACTCTGAGTTTGTTTTAAGTTTTGAGTTTTATGTTGAAAAATTTTTTGATTTTTAAATGGCTTGGTATGATTTTATTCTTTAATGTATGTATGTTTTTTGTAAGACAATAAAAGTGTACTTACAAGAATCTACGCATCAAATTTCCAGTCACCTTTTGAGAAAAAAAAAGAGCGATATACTCTTCTCTGATTAATGCTAATTTTTTCAGATAAAGCATGATTGAATTTTGGGGGAATTTTTAATTTCTAATTCAATTTTAAATCCGTTGCATTATAAAGTTGATTTGGTGAATGCTTAAATGCTGAGGATGAATTGTACTTGTTTTGATTGGATTTATTGAATTGAATTTGTGTGAAATGAAATTGTTAGAATTAGGGTTAGAAAATATGGGGTTACTTGACATGATCTTTACGTTGAAGGACCACATCTCGGTCGCGACAAGGAAATTTGACGAGTCGCTGCGAGTGTTCTTCGATGAATTTAAGTTTAACTTTTAGAATAGGGTGTAGCGGCGATTACGAGGAGTTAATGGCTTGCATTAGTGTGGTGACTGAAATTTAATATTTACGACCTTATTCAGCAATCTGTAACCTCAGGCCCATGAAACAAGTGTGAAGCCAAAAGCCATTTCATACAAAAACTTCAATTCATCTTCACTTCTTTCCAACTTTTCTACTTTCTATCTCTTCGAATCTCCAAACCTGGCTAGAGTGTTGGTTACCCTCGAGAATTTTCATTCATGGATCTGAGTGAGCGATATTTTGGATCTTAATGGAATGATCGAGATTAAAGTGAGTATGTCAGGCAGAAGAAAGGTTCATTTGGAACCTCTTCTGCAGAAATTTTGTTGTGTCTACGGAGACCGAAGCCGAATTTGGAGATTGAAGGAAATAGTTTGGAGTCGCATATTTCGAAGGAATTGAGATATTCAGTGCCTCTTAAAGAAAGCGATCAAACTTCCTTAAAGCTTTTCCACTTTTTAAAAATTTCTCTGTTGGAAATAGCCAGGCGCTTGGATCAGGACAATTTTACTTAAATAATTCATTGGGAATATTAAAGAAGTTTAAGAGCTTCTTCGTTTCCACGAGAACGAGTCACTATAAAGTGATGGGAAGACACGGATAGAATGAGCTGATGAAAGTAAGAAGAAAAGGAGGATGAGGAAAAGATGGTAAGGATGCAAATGCGAGCATATGGAATGAATGGAGTCGAAAACAAACCAAATTCCAGTCTGATTCCAAAAGACGCTCTATCATTACAAAGATGGATGATGGGAAGAGAATTGGAAGAAGGGTTAACCAGAACTCCCATCATCCAGAAGAACTCAGACATAGGAGGCAAGGAAAAGGCTCACCTTGTTGGGTATGCTCTTCTATCAACCCCCTTGTTCTAGCACATTCCTTGATCGGGGGGCGAGTTAAGCGGCGGCCTCACGGCCTTTAGGAGGAAGGCCTAGGGTTAGATCGAGGAATGAAATTTTCCCTCTGGATTGAATCACGGTATTTATTGTATTTTTCGGTAGTTTTTGTATAGATAGATCAATCAGATTGTGCAGTATTGAGTGTTTGATGTTGAATTTATTAAATAAATGAAATTCAATTGCTTAACAAGTGATTTGTTTGCCAGATTCATGAGCCGATTAAGTGGTGTGTTGTTTGTGTCATTCATTATTTGTGCGAAATGATCTATATCTTCAAGCTTTATTTGTACAATGACACAATTATCACTGATGAGATCCAGAACAACACTGTAAGAGAAAGGTTAGAGCAGGAACTATGGAACCTGAATAAGAGGTTGCAGTTTTGGTTGAACCAGGTTTAAATTGTAGAATCATGAAAAATACACGATTAAAAGAGCAAACAAAATGATTGAATTTTGAGTGTAAACAACTAAGTCCACACAAATCTTGGAAAAACTATGCACAGTGCGGAAAATCCTTAATACTTTAAGAGAATTAGGAACGCATCTTCTAGGATGATCGACTTCGAACATATGGTCTAGAACTTGTTAGATTATTGATTGAGGAAAAATCTTGGCGAAACAACTAACGAAATGATAGAGGCCATCATGGAAGGTTGAACCTCCTTAAGCCACAATTTCTTATATGCAAAAGCATACACTCTAGTTCCATGATTGAGCACAAAGCCTAATTTCTTCAAATAGCAGCCCGATTGAAGACTGAATTCCTTCTTAGAATTAATACCACGAAGAAAGAACCCCCGAAAAAATTACCGAGTTTTCGAAAAGGAAAGTTTCTTATCGAGAAAGGAACAAGTTTAGGGGAAAATATTTCTTTTAGACTACAAGGATGAAGGAGGAAAAATAAATTGAAGAAATGTAAATAAAGGAAAAGAAATTGAAAAAGGAATAAGTTTTGTCTTGTGGCTTTATCTCTCTTGAACAATTAAGTTCGTAGGGTGTTTCAACACCTAGTACCACTAATGCCCGGCGGTATGGGGTTGTTAACCCTGAAGTTACATAAGAGTGATAGAAAGCCTAATAAGACAAAACATTGCGCTATTCAATTCTTTGAACTGGAGTTTAGTGAAAAGGAACTGAGCGATAAAGTTGAAGATGGGAGAGTTTACAAGAAGAAGAAAGAAAGGGATGAAGATGAAGGCCATTATCTGAGAAGAAAGAATGGAATCTGGGTAATTTGCAACCTAAAATTTTCATTCACTGCCTAATTACCCGAGCTAACATTACAAGCCACAGAAAGACCTTTTGATCTTGAAGGTTGAGTTTACTTCAGTAAGTGGAGGAGATCAATATGAAAAACACACCTATGGGACTCAATTAGTTTCAAAAGGAGAATTACAGAAGATTAGCTAATTTCCGCAGATGAATAGGAAGGAAGACTGCGCGCTCACGAGAACAAGATTTATTTTGGTACAGTCTGTTTACATGCAAATTTCATCGCTATTTGTAGTGAAGGTTGGAAACATTTCCTTTTCTCGATTGATGAATGAATTTGAGATAATCTTCTTGACCTTCTTGTTCAGAGTCAAATGGTAAAATAAGAAAAATCATGGTTTAAATCGAGAAAAATGTCCTTAAAAATAAAGCTCCAGTTGTTTGAGGACCAAAGCGATTCTTTCTTTTCTTTGCTTGGGGACGAGCAAAATTTTAAGTTTTAGGGAATTTGATGGAGTCGAACTCATTGGATTTTAATCCATTTTTCTGTTAAATGGCCGATATGAATCTTGATTAATATGCGAAATATGGATATTTTACTCGAATATAATTTTCTGAAATTACACGAATCAAAGCCCAGTGAGAACCAAAGAAAAGCGTCTAATAGCGAGGGTGAAGTCGCAGTGAGAGTGAAATCCATATGAGAACTCTTCGATTCGAGTTAATTCGGTCACGACACCACCAAGACTAGTCTTGAGGGAGAAATGGAAGGCTGCATCAAGCCAAGTCGCGACAGGAAAGTGAGGTTGCGACCATAAATAATAAGGCACCTAACAATAGACGTTGAGACCAAGGAAGAGTTGTTGAGACAGAAGGAATATTCAAGGAAGAATCACGGGAGTCATGACACGATCCCGAAGTCACGACGCGATGAAGACAATGCAATTACGACCTTATAGAAGCTTGAGGTCGCGACGTTGATCGGTTGATGAAGCCATAGATGAGGTCTCTACAGGAAAATTGAAGTTGCAACTAGTTCTTAATTGAAAGACTCAACTCGAAGTCACGACGTGCTTTTGAGGTCGCGACATGAAACAAAGACAAGGGGTAGGGTTTTCAGGTTGCGACTATTCATTGGTTGCAACCTACATTTAAAGCGGTGGAGCAAAAACCACGAGAAAAGAGCAACCATAAAGGTCGCGACACCATTTTGTGGTGGTAACCTGAAATAGAGTTGGAAAGCCGAGGAAAATGATTACCCAACTAAAAAATAGGGGTTGCGACGGAAGGAAGCGAGAGTAATGGTGAGGTCGTGACCCGAGTTTTTCGATCGCAACTAAAGGTCGATCTTGATGGAAGGTAGAAGGTAAGCCATAGAGATAATCGATTAGTAAAGCGACTAAGTATATGTAACTGAGACAAAGACAAAGGGTCAACAAGGTAACAAAGAGGTTGTGACATGCTTCTAAGGTTGTGACCAGGAACATCGATAGAACTAAGAAGGACACATTGTAATGGCTTGTTGAGGTTGAGACTAAATGTGAAGAATTCAAGGTCGCGACTTGCTTTTGAGGTCGCGACCAGAAAAGCTGTGATAAGAGAAATCACTTAATTGCAACCTGTTATCAACATCGTGACAAACAACATGTATGAGGAATGACTCGAAACAGAAAATGCGGCTGAGAAAAGAAGTCATGACCTAGAGCTGAATACATGGCCCGCAAAATGTAAATTGGCGACACGAAATAGAGGTCGCTACAGCGAATACGTGAAGCTAGAGCCAGATTTGTGACTCCCATTTGAGGTGAGCCACTAATCAAGGTAGGCTGCAGGAAATCTAGTCCTGTTTGAAGATGTTAGGTCGTCACTAAACAAGTGCAAATGAGAAAATTCAGGTCACGACTCCATCTTGAGGTCGTGACTTGAAAACAGCAAACTAGGCCTTTCTTTTAGGAAATCCACCTGGAGCTTGGAATAAGGCCTAATTTTAGACAGTTATAAATAGCCCTTATAAGTTTTAGTAAAGTAAGCTCTGTCTTCCAATGCAGGCTGGGAAGAGAAGGACTCAGCGCTTATATTTTAGAATATATATATATTTTTTCTTTTTATTTTATTTTTACGGATGCGGGCCGGTGACACATTGTAGAAGCTTGATGAAGAGCAGTTTAATTTTATGATTTTCTCTTACCATTATTGCTGAAATTAATGGAGTCTGGACAAATTTCTAGAATTAGATTCGTTTCGATTTAATCTGATTACGATTAGGTGTACTTGATCAATGATCCATTGTAGATGTAATGCGATGTGAGACGATTTCACTTCAGATTTGATTCTGAATTGATTCTGATCTTTCTGCATCATTTAGAGAAGAAATACTTGGATTAGAATTTATTCCCAGTTGATATTTATTTGTCGACCAGTTCCCGATGGTGGCATATGATACCATTTCAAGGATTGTTCCTGATTTACAGGAGGCCTCTGCGTGACGAAGAGATGGAAGTGCTTGAGAGTTGGAACATTCGCGTAAGGTATGATAGACTACCATTGATGAACTACTAAGCTCTGAAGGTTCACCTCGATAAATTCCCTTTTCACTCAAAATTGATGTTGGAAATTTTTGTTATCAATGTAAATAATGTCGGAGACTTCGCGTAATGCGGGGAAGTTCACACAACCTGTGTTAGCGAAATCCTAATCGAGAAGGAAGAACCATTAGATTTAAAGGATGAGTCATCAATTGGAGTTGTAGAAGTTTCACATTTAACCTGCGAAGGGAGCGAGAAATCTACTGAGTCTCGAAATTGTGTGAAGTATTGAGGAAAGAAAAATACGGATCTTACTTGAGAAATTTGAAAATACAAGTAGGCCCGGATTAGATCCTTGTCTTTGAGAAAAGCGAGGCCTCTAACCGGTGAATATGAAAAAATCAATTGCATTGTAAGGCATCTTGGAATGAATCCACATCGACCCGACATAATAGAGTAATGCGTATTAATGCGGGGAATTAGGTGAGTTCCATAGTGCCTCCTTAATAGTGTTCATTTCTCATTCACTCCAGTATTTGTTCTTTTTTTTTTTTTTTTGTAACATTTAATCTCCTTTTATATTCCTGTGTATCTTCTAGGACTATTATCTTCTAGATTAAACCATCAATATTCACTGGGAGTTCAAATAGTGTGGACCTTGAGTAGTTGGGGTAGTTGATTGAGAAGTGCTTGTCAGCTCTGCATTGGGAATGATATACGGACTAACATCCATTTACTACTTGTATGATCATGCACTTACGGTGTCTTAGATTAAAACCATTTTCAAATTAAAAGCATCTGAGAAGTAATTTTTATCGATTATATCCAAATAAGTCGAAGTAGACAAAGATCTGAGATAATTGTAAAGGCTCTTGTAAGCTATGTTAATTTGAAGGTTTTAGTACATATAATCACGGAGCAAACAAAGGGTCTTGGGAAAAACTATGCTATGGGTCTCAATATGGAACTATTAGATAAATGAGGCTGAAGAATTTATTTGATGCACAATCCATTTTGAATAACTGTTGATAAAGAAAATAATATACTTGATAAAGAAGCTACTAGCATTGTTGCACGTGACCCAGCATCTGAAGATTCCCAAAACACCCTTATGATTTCCAAATAAAAAAAAGCCTAAATCAAACCCCAAAAACCTTAAAAAACCATTCGTCACTTTGAAATTTCCCTCCATATGCTTATAGGAATATAAAGGGTCATCTAAAGAAGTTTGAAGATTCTCACAACAAATCAAGTAAAGATCGGCTTGATTCCCACTGACCCTTCATCTATGGCAAAGTTCAATCTCTTCATTCTCAAGGGGATGATCTATACATATATTCATCTTCCCCTCTATTGAAACCTTTGAATAAATGTGATTCATCTTCCTTTATTTTCACCTTCATCTATGGGGCTGTTTGTTTTTTTGTTTTTTTTTAATAAATTTTATTTATGAATAACGAAGATAGTACATTTGTAAACCTTGAAGAAAATGGTAACTAGTAGGTACGACTAATGTAAGTAGTGGGTACTACCTGATTTCATAATGGGTATAACCCATTATATGCATAAGGATACAATGAATTAGCACACAACACTACTTAACCTAGGCACGTATTATCGCGAGCCTTGGGTTGACTATGATATGCCTTAGGTACAACATAGATAAACATCACGGTACATAACACGTAAATACGTAACATTAGTAAAGTTAAGAAATCCTGAATCTTGTTAATCATGGAGTACAACAATAATATACTCTCGGTACAAACACATTTAAACATCGGGTACTAAATGAGTTACCACTGGGACACTAGTAAACATAGGTCTAGTCATTGGACATTTTGTAATTTCTATTGTTTGTTCCTAATTTGAGAAATGGATTTGAGAGAATTTAGCATGATAAATTTATTTTGCTATGGTGCTTTCTAAGTGGCTAAGCGATTAATACATGAGTGATGAAAAAAATCAAATTCTGGCTTGATTCCTCTTTTTGTGTACTACCACTAGCCTAAGCGACTTCTTGTTCTTCTATTTGGCCCATTTTTTTATTTAAGGCGGTGAAAGTGGAATATACTTTTGCACGAATATTTTGGCTTTTCATTTTTGGACTTGATTTAAGGCTTGTGTTCTTCATCTTTTCCCTTTTGGTTAAAGTATGATTTGTCGATTATCGCTAATAATCCTCACTCGGACTTATCTTTTGGATTTAGTTAAGTACTCGGAGTCATTTCTTTTTGAGTACGGCTTAATGAATTGTGTTTTCTAAAAATAATTTTAGAAAGCATGTATCTATATATATATATATATATATATATATATATATATATATATATATATATATATATGGAAGATGATTTTCAAATATTTTTAATTTTAGAAACTCTTTTTTCCTAGAGTAATATTTTTTGGTGGCTTATTTCCACTTTTCAATTGATGCAAGATTTGAAATGGAATATCCTTTCAAAGCCAATCATATGTACCTACATTTATTAAAAGAAAAAATAGGGTTTATATAAAGTTTTAGGCATACAAAAATGATTATTGTGAAGGCGGCATGGATGTGTTGAGCCATTGCTTTTTTTTTTTTAAAGAAAAATTAGTGTTTATATAAATTTTTAGGCATACAAAAATGATTATTGTGAAGGAGGCATGAATGTGTTGAGCCATTGCTTTTTTATTTTTATATATATATTTTTATCAATCATTTGATTGTTCCACAATGGGGATATGTAATTGTACTCATAACCCATTTTGTTTTCATATGTAAAAGTGCCAACTTGGGTTGATCATGAAGAAGGGAGTGAATATGTTGGCGTTGATGCTCGATTTGGTCCTACCTTGGAATCAAAAGAGAAACATGCTAACCAAACAACACTCACTCTTGTAGATCCTCTTGACTGCCAAAAACAAGGTTTTCTTTGTTTATAGTTTTTTTGCATTTACTAGTTTAATTTTTAGTGTTTAACTAACATGCTTGCCTTTTGAAGTATATGAGGAAAATATTGAAAGCCATGGATTTTTTTTCATTTATTCCTCAAGGATATGATTTGGATTATCTTGCCATTAATTTGTTAGCTAATAGGTGAAGTCAAATTGGTATACCAAAGTAGCTACGATTTTAAGCTAGAAGCGAAAGTTGCGAGAAAATGTTGGTGCTTATGCAGTTCTCATGGTAAACAACTAGAAAAATATAAAGGTGTATGTGTATTTTCTCTACTGTTGCCAGACACGTTCCACACCCGAATCTCTTCCTCAGCCATCTATGGGGTTTTTTTCTTAATGTAGCATGGAGTTCACTTATATTATTGCTGATGACCGGTATTAGAATGACAATCCTTAAAGCTCCATTTTGTGCTCAAAAAACAAGTTGATAAGGAAACTAGTTTTAGATTGAGAAAGTATTAAAGAAAAAAAGTAGATACGAAAATAGAGAGGAAAAAGTGGAAAGAAAAGGGAATTTAGAGGAAAATAGAAAAATATGTTTAAACTTAATAAATTAATTTTATATGTTTAATCAAACTCATTTTATTTATTTCTCTCTATTATATAAGGACTAAGAAATTTAAAAACATGTAAAATTTTGAGGAATTTTGATTATATTTTATTTTCTTTTATATTTTCCATGGTGAAACCAAACACAAGAAAATCTTTTTCCTTTAAGTATTTACATACATTCATAATTATGATATGGGTTAAAATACTAATTGTTAGGCGTTCTATTTTTTTTAACAGGATATAATATCTCTTTGTAGAATGCAACTTGTAGTCAAACTTGACTTGGATTCACTAAAAACGAGCACATGGAGCGAGTTCGTGTGCCAAATACACTTGTGAAGTTGTGAAGTGGATATTATGGTTGATTTATTTATTTAATTTTTTTTTTTGTGAAAGTACAAGATAGTTTGTATTGTTGTGAAGTTGAGATATTATGGTTGATTTTTGTGAAGTTAGGACAACTTGAATTGTTGAAACATGGATGGTTTGTATTGTAATTAGTTTTTTTGTAAATCAGAGATTTTTATTGTTCATTTCTCATTGTAATCGTATTGTAATTTTCATTTGTGTAAAACAAATGTAATTCAACTTCTATTTTTAGACAACCAAGATAAACATGTAACGTTAAGTTAAATCTAAAGAAAAGAATGCAATCATACACAAAATTTGGCATTTGCAGCCGTCGTCAGCCTGATAAAGCGGTCACGACCAATCGAGGTCTATATTGGCCGTCGATCTCCTCCTCTATCAAAGACCTTTGTCTTATAACAAGTCAGATTGATCGACATATACTACTCCAACCATTTGACCACCATATGTAAGATGAAACCTTGTCTACTCGAACCACAATTTGCAAACATTTGGCATACATCTCAAATTGTTACTTTAAAATATAGAAATACACAAAAACATATTGCAAGTTAATTATATTAATCAACTAGCCCGCTATAGTAATAGTCCATCGTAATACAAAATACCCATTTCCAACCATTGTACACAAAATTGGCATATAAAAATTATTTTCATACAAATTAACACTAACAAGTCCTACATCATATGTAATGCCATACTAAAAAAATTGTAAAAAATATCTTATGATTTAGAACTCTTCATGAGGGACTTGAGCATGTGGCGGTGGTGGAGGAGAAACAAAGCGAACCAAGGCAGTTAGCTCCAAATGCTTAGCTGACAATTGGTTTATTTGATTGGATAATTGTACAATATCTAAGGATACTCTATTCTCAAGGCGAGTGAAGCCTCAGCGCTTGGCTGTTCCAGTTTGGGGAAGCCAAACTGTCTCTCATTACTAGGATTGGTACATCTGTTTGTGAATTATTTGTATGAAGTGGGTGTATTTTTAATTCAACATCAGTCATATCATACTCTAGATCTTCATCATCATCAACATGCTAATGACCATCTTCGGCTCCAAATTCCATCGGATGAACCTATGAACTATCAACAACTTTCTCAAACTTCATCCGTCCCATGGACATATCATTATAGGTGTCATAAGGTGATGTCTCCTGGAGGAAACTCATCCTCGAGAATTAGTCGATACCAAATGCTTAGAATACTTTGGTCATAATATGCCCGTCTAAAAATATTCTCGAATTTAACTTGGTGAGTTGAAGTCAAAATCCTATATGACTCTACTTGGCGAGTAGTCACAGTAAAGTAATTCTTGTACCTCTCATACATACTTCTTGAACTGAATATGAGTCATAGCTAAAATTGAGCCTTTCGTCTCCCCTCGAGTTCATTGAATCGAAAGTTGCTTCCACTTGCCACGAAATGAAACCGACTTCCTCTAGAGTACCATAACAATTGTCTCCAACACCTCAGTTCCCGACACTTGATCAAAATTATTGTCATTATTAAAAACCAAACATAGATGTTTAAGAATTATTACATAAAACAAAAGATAAAACTAATTTACGTACTTTCCATAGCTATTGTAACTAAGGTCTTGTATGGGTTGTACCCGGTATACAAGGTGCTTGTACTGATGCTTACATAACATGCCTATAAGTATAATGAGTAAAGTTCAAGATTAGGTTGTACCACGCCACCTTATGTTTATTTGGGTTGTACCCGACATACGACATCTTATACTCAATGTTTGCATAGCTTGGCACCTCGTACCTAAGTTTGAAGATTTGGAGAGGGTTAATAGCGTGAAATTAACAAAGCATATAGCAAAATAGAAACGTAATTGTCGACAAAATGCTTTTCAGCAAAAAACATCAATTTCTAGAAAAGGGGTGTGTAAGAAAATGAAACACAAACAATTGACAATTTTTTGTCATAATCACCATATACGCACAACATATGATATCCCTGCTTTCTTATGTAGACGTAGGAGAAAGACGAGAAAGAACAGTTTTAGGGTCATCGAACTAAGCTATGAAGATGGTTTCTTCTGTCTTAAATCGATAGCGATGTAGATTATTTGCCAATTTGAACTTCTTTAATTTGGTTGAACAACATATTCTTGGTGAAAAACTGGGTTTCTTTTAGATGGAAAGCTTCAATAAGCGAATGGTTATTTAAAGTTTTTTATATTTTAATTTAGGGCTTTTTTGATTTGGAAATCAAAATGGTGTTTTGGGAATATTCAAAGGTTGGGTTACGTGTAGCAATGGTACAAACTTCTTTATCAAATAATTATTCAAAAGATGGACTGGTCCAAATAAAATTCTTTGGCCTTCATTTCTCAAATTGTTTCATTTCCCAAGTATCTTTATCCTTGGCAACCTCGTTTTGTATTATACTAGTTCGATCAATGTTGCTTTGAGGCCCACTATCTTGTGATGTTCCCCTTTATCCATTGTATGCAGGCGTCTACCGTGCTTGTCAAATGTACCTTTGTTTGCTTGCCCGAATAATTGAGACTTTTGTGTCTTTGAATTTTTGTACAGTTTAGAAATCCATGTAAGGCGAGCAAGTATCAATAGTATGTCCATTCATGTTACAATGCTCGCATCCTAAGATTTTCCTTCTCGGCTCTAGGATTATCCGACCTCTGAGAATTACCGATCCACGGGAACACTCTTGTATCCATTAGCATGAAGCATAACTCCTCTTTCTTCAGTTGTGTTGCTTCTTACAATTGATGAATAATTGCCAAAATAATTAGGAGTCCTCGCTAATAAGCCCGATTCAATCCAGTATGCGGATGAGTGCTTATGTAACTCTGTTTTTCAGCCTTGATAACAATGAAGAGCCATCTGCTTGACATCGCAGGCTCCATCGAGAGGATATGGTCTTTGGAACTAGCGAATTCCTCATTTCGGCCATAAGAAACATCATAATTTGTGATTCCATAATGGCTGACCTGGCTCTTGCGAGGAACCACGATTGCACGTGAAGCGATGGCGCAGAGGCGGCTTAGTTCGTCCCAAGTTTCTTGACTTTATATATAATGCTATGTGATCGTCATTCCTCCTTGGAATGTGGCATTTAACTATTTATATCGAGGCGCATTACTTTCCTTAATCTATCCTCGACCTCTTTCCACCCAAGCTCCGCCGTTGAATTTGCGTAAATGATTAGTAGACCCGATTTCTTTAGACATAACATTCAAAATCCAAGAAAATACCATATTGTTGAAAATCAAGCCCACGTCGCCTCATGCCTGTGCATGTTTCTCTCCATATTTAGCATTCCTCTTTTCCTTTTTTTTTAACTTTCCTGAATTAATGCAATGTACTGTCATTATTATAATTGATTTAGAATCGTTTTAGGATAAATATATATACCATCTATATGATTACCCAATTCCATTGAATTGGTAGGTAAACCAATTCTCTTTCCTTGTAAAGAGAAGTGTCTGTGATATTGTCACATTCCAGAATTGTCTCAAATCTGTAAGCTATTTATTTGCTATTTCTTTCATTACAGAAATAAGAAGAGAGTCTAGATTCCTCTAGAGTTTTTGCCTTCAAATTCTTCATGGTATCAGAGCATGTTTAATCCTGTCTCTTCTTCTCCATCTTCATTTATGCCTAAATACGGTCCAAACGTTTGGGAGATGACTGCAACTCATATCTCTTTGCTTAGTGAAACACTTGATTCCTCTTTTGACAAGTAGTGAAATCAAAGAAGGAGGAAGACCTTGGTGTGATCATTGCGAGAAGCCAAGGTCACTCGAGAGAAACTTGTTGGAAGATTCATGGAAAACCCGGCCAGTTAGGAAGCCACGTCGACACTTGAGAAGAAGGGCGAGGTAATCGTAGCAGGTACAATCGATGAACAATCGCCACAAATTGAAGCTAGCCCTTTTAGCAAGGCAAATGGAGATGCCCGAACTATTATCTCCTCTTATGTCATCTGATCCATGGCCCAGTACATCTTCCCGTCGGGTCATTGTAGTTCGGAACCTTTGGCTCACAAAGGTAATTCTTTAAGCGCCTTTGTTGGTAGAAACGTAAAACCTTGGATCGTGGACTCGGGGAGCATCGATCATATGGCCAGGAGATCACGACAATTTTTATACATATAGCCCATGTCCCGAATAATTTAGCAGTCAGATAAGCCGGATAGTTCAGCATCGAAGGTTCTTAGAGTACGGGTTAGTTGTGCTATCGAGGATCTTTACTCTCAACTTCGAGTTCTCCTTGTTCCTAACTTGGATTGTAATCTATTATCAATTAGTAAACTCACCAAGGAAAAGAGGTGTATTACTAATTTTTCATCCATTCACTGTGAATTTCAGGATTTGGATTCGGGGAAGACGATTGGCAATGCTGAGGAATGCTCTGGACTCTACATCCTTAAGGAGCACCACGATCCACGAAACTTGACCTCGAATGGTAGTGGTGGTAATTCTTTTTCGGTCTCATGTCAAAATAACGATAGTGCAATTATGTTGTGGCACTATCGAAACGGTAAATCCCTAATGTTATGTATCTCGACATTTATTTCCTTCATTATTTAATGAAATCCAAAATCAACACAGTGTGAAATGTCAATTATCCAAAGCGAGTTCGGTCTCATTTTCCCATTCCAGCCCTATAAAGCGTCTAGTCCGTTTCGATGATTCATAGCGATATAAAATTCGTCGAGAATAAAAAATGTAGCCTTGGGGTACTGGAGTGGTTTGTCTCGTGCGTAGATGATCACACTAGATTAACGTGGGTATTCTCGTGAAAGAAAATCAGAAGCAGTCGAATTTTCAAAATTTTCAAAAATATGATTCGGACCCGATTCCGATCAAAAATACAAATTCTAAAGTAAATATGCTAGGGATTATGACTCCATTATAGAATATCCCAGCAAAAGAAGGGATAGTTCACTTAAGTTCATGTGTTGATACTGCAATAGCGAATAGTGAAAGGAAAAATAGGCATTTGTTAAGTGGCTAGATCGCTAATGTTCTCTGAATGTACCAAAATTGTGCAGGAATGAGTCGCTACGGCCAGCCTACCTCATCAATAGGATGCTAGTCTAAGAAGTACTAAAATTCCAAACACCTTGTCAAACACTCCTTAAATCCTTTAGACCACTCGTCTCGCATATCCATCGTCCCACCAAAAATTTTCGAGATTGTTCTATTTTTGTTCATATCAATCAACAACATGAAAATAAACTTGATCCTAGGTCACTCAAATTGCATATTTCTTGGAGTGATACGCAAATAAAAAGGAATTATAAGTGTTACTCCGGAGTCCGCAGAAAATTCTACAATTCAATGGATGTCACATTTTTTGAAACCCGATATACTATCCCAATTGATACCGAGGAGAATTCAACTTAGGAATATCGATTTTGGAACCTTGAGTCATTGAGTAGTCACCCGTCACCACTAAAAATCAAGTTTTACATAGAGTCATGTAATCGGCCAAGAGGTTCATTGTTGACTTGTGGGATAATGAGCATCGAGAGGAAATGGAGGAAGAGGCACTTTCTCGGCAAACCCGTGAAAGTGGCTAGGGTTCTAATCGAAAATTCCAGGTAGCAATGCTCCCAACTTTCGGATAGTCTTGTTGATTGAGTTAGAAAAATGATATTCTTAATAATACTTTGTAGCTTGGAGGAAGAGTTAGATCATGCACTGTCCATTGGAAATTTTATTTCTTATGATAAGCTATCACCTCGTTTCGTGCATTCACTTCTAACATCACGAGAGATACAAGTTCCTCGAGATATTCGAGGAAGCTTTCAAGTATCCTAAGTGGAAGAAATGCAGCGGTCGATGAAGAAGTTCGGTATTATGAAATAGTACGTGGGAAGTGCCCCGACCTCCGAAGTAAGAAACCGAGTTGGGTGTAAGTGGATTTTCCACGATGGAAATACAAAGCGAATGGTAATGTGGGCCAATTATAAGGCTCGGTTAGTCGCAAGGATTCACGATCATATGGCGTGTTATTTATCGAACTTTTGCTCCAGTTGCAGGCTTCGACCCTTTGTTCGTGTACTTTTATCCATGTGGCCCCTAATCTCGATTGGTCGCTTCTGACTTGATGAAAAATGCCTTCCTATTGGTGACTTAGAGGAAGAAGTTTACATGGACATTCTGCTGGGCTTGAGACTACATCAATTTCAACAAGGTTTGCGGACTCAGAAAATCCTTGTATGGTCTCAGGCGCAATCTCGGGGCACAGTTTGAACGGTTCACTAAGGTAGTGAAAGTGCGGATCGTTGATGTCAATCGTGTCACACATTGTTTGTGAAACACTTCGGAAAGGGAAGATGGCCATTATCATTGTATGTGGGCTGACATAATTTTGGTAGTAATCATGAAGAGAAAATTGACCTACTTAAAAAATTCTTGACCAAAGGAATTTGAGATCAAGGACAGACCTCGAGATTACTTTCTCGGAATGGAAGTGCTAGGTGAGAAGGTATAGCCAGTCTCACAGCGCAAAATCGTTCTGGACTTACTAAATGAAAGCAGGGGATCTTCAGGATGCAAGCCAGAAACGAGAAACACTATGGATTATTTGTAAAACTTGAAGAAAGTGATGGAAGTCCTCCGATTGATAAAGGAAGATGTCGATGTCTTGTGGAAACTCATCTATCTTTCTCATACAAGGCCAGTTATCGGCTTCTCTGATATTATGGTAAGTCGATTCATGAATAATCAATGAAAAACACTTGGCTCTTTGTGACGAATATTGAAGTACCTGAAATGACAAGGGAAAGGGTCTTTTCTTCAAAAGAACAACGAAAAGAGATTGAGATTTTTTTAGGATGCGATTTAGGCGGGTTCGGTGGCGATCGGAGATCGACTTACATTTATTGTTGCCGCGTTTGTTTGGAAATTTGGTTACATGTGACGAAACGTCGATGTGCTTATACTTGATCTTGAGGCGAATTAGTGCTATGGCGCAGTATGTGCGAGGAATCTGGTTGAGCGAGTACATTGGAAAAGTGCGGGTTCCATTGAAGCATCCTATAGTGTTATACTGCGACAACCAAGCCGCCATCAGTATCGCTAAGAATCTGGTTCATCATGATCGAACTAAGCACGTGGAGATAGATCGACACTTTATCAAGGAAAAGATTGAAGAAGGGTTTTTTAAAGTCAGCTTCACTCAATAATTGTCAAACGGTGACATTCTCCGCGAAAGCTCACTTGCTTTCGAGTTAACCACGAATCGTAGGAAAAACTTGGAATGATCAGCATCTCTGATACGGCGAAGTGTTGAAAATCGAGCCACGTCGCCTCATGCATGCATGTTTCTCTCCATATTTAGCATTCCTCTTTTCCTTTTTAACTTTCCTGAATTAATGCAATGTCGCATCATTATTATAATTGATTTAGAATCGTTTTAGGATAAATATATATACCATCATATGATTACCCGATTCCGGCCAAAGATTGGGCCAGGTGGTTTTAATTCTCTTTCCTTATAGAGAGAAATTAATCACAATGATATTGTCACATTCCAGAATTGTCTCAAATCTGTAAGCTATTTATTTTCTATTTCTTTCATTACAGAAATAAGAAGAGAGTCTAGATTCCTCTAGAGTTTTTTCCTTCAAATTCTTCACATATAATCGACCTTTTTCCAATGTTCATATTAAAGCCGGGTCAGAGCGGCACCTCCGCAGGTGTGAGTGATGAATCTATTTTTTGATTTTGCTCCTAGCTCGATTTTCATAGATACACTCCGTGGAGAAGAAAGTTACTGCAATCGAGTGGTCATGACACCAACATCATCCCTAAGATTATCAGGAGTCATGCAATTATGTCGCTAGTTGCCTTGAGGTCTCGATGAAACCTCTTCTCTATCCATCTCCATCGTTCTTTACTTTAGTGCGATTCCATCCTCGAGTCTTGTTGTCGAGTGTGCCATTTCCTAGATTATCAGGAGTTATGCAATTATGTCGCTAGTTGCCTTGAGGTCTCGATGAAACCTCTTCTCTATCATCTTCATCGTTTGCTTTACCTTGGTACGAATTCCATCTCCGATCTTGATGTCGGTGTGCCATTTGCTTTGCTAACTAATTTCTTGTTCTTCGATTTTTCGCCCCTTGTTTGTCGGCGAAAATGCGAGAAAGAAAAGGAAAATTCAGTCGGATCTATATTTATCGCTCAGATACCATGCGAGGGAAAAGACAAAAACCAAAGTAAAACAATATTCTCTTATTATTCATCGGTATGTGTGTGAGGACGCCTTTTTACAAGCATTAAAAGCAATCACGTTAACGAGAGTTGAGTACATGACCGCGTGAACCAGCGAAATAACTTATACATGAAATAAAGCTGAATAAACCCCGAGAAGTTAAAAGAACCCGTGACTTCTTGATGCGCAAGGATGATGGCATAATCGAGCATTTTGATACCATAGCCCGGGTTTTCTAGCAGAAGAAAGTGATGTGGTGAAGATATCATAAGAAATTCCCCATGCACTCTCTCATAATCGAAGTACAGATCTCCATGATTTCAATAAAGTTCGACATACATTGGGAGAAATATTGACTCACAAGCATTCCAAATGTTTGTTAAAATGCTCATGAGACCGTTTGCAGAATTCTTGCAACTTTCCCCAGCCCAAATGAAATAATAATTTATATAAAATAAATAAATAAATTATTATTATTTTATTTAATTATATAAAATAAATAAATATAATCATTTTTCTTAATAGATTATGATGTTAAGATGCTGATTTTTAGTTTATAAAAACAAATAACTTAATACTTAATAAAAATAAATTATTAAAACAAACAAACAATTTAATATTTAATATCATTAAGTACTATTTAGTATTAAATTGAAAAAAAATAAATGATTAGCATTAAGTAAAAAAAACACCAACTTGAATGTGTGATGTGCACTAATGATCCATGTCTCCTCTCCGGCAACGGAAGTTCTAATGATTTGTTGATGAAGGGAAAAGCAGACATACAAAAATATTTATACATAAGTGATCAAGAAAACAAAATAGGGGATGAGTACAAACTCTCCAAAATTAATTGTGGTTTGATTTAAGAATCAAAGATGCCCAAAAAAATCCTCATAGTGCCCTCAATTATGGTAGTAAATGAAATAATTATGGTAGTAATTATAATATATTATTATAGTAGATCTTGATAATGCTACTACCATAACAAAAAGTTTAAAAGATTGAAGTACTAAATTCATGATTGTCAAACTTTGGTAAGCACACATTTGAGATCTGAGGAAATTGGTTCAGTTGATCGACGTATCGAGATATAATAGAAATTGTTAACACTGGCATTATAGTCTGTAAGCAGCCTTCTACGAAGCAAAATGTGGAAGTGAAGAGTTCCCATCCAGTCCTTTTGAGTTGAAATATGTGCGATACTCATTTATGGTGGTTTCCCTGTAGATGGGGGGGTTTTCTTCTGAAAGCAACTCCTTAATGGGGCCATAGAGTCTTGTGTTGCTTTCTTCTTTAGCGATGGTGCTCGAAAAGGCATCTTACATTTGAAATTCTCGGGCTGCATTTTGGGGCGAGGAGCTCTGTTGAAGATACTTTTTAAACTTATGCGTGGATTCATTTGCTAAAAGGCAAACAAGAACACAAGCGAAATAATCTAGAGTATGTAAACTTTAAATTCTGATTGCGAGGGAATTCCATTAAAAACATGAATGTGCGTTTGGGCCTGTATTTTTTTGCTGGCACTCTGTAGTTGGGCTTTTAAGTTTATCATTACAGATGTACCACACCAAGAAAGAAGTGAAGACTTGCAAAACAATCTCTTGGTTCTTAATTGTAATTCATAGTTTGAAAGACTAAAAATAGAAATCAGGACAAAAGTCACTCCAAAGCAAAGAAATTTGGAGGGTTCTTGTGTCAATTTATATTTGATGAAGATGTTTGGAATGGTAAAGTATAAAGATTATGATTAATTTGGCATAGACTTTCTGTAAGAGATCTCCCATGTTTATTACAAAGCTCAGTATAGGGGAACATTAACCCATTGATCTTAATGGGAACTTGGAGCCCACCCATTTGGTCTTGAAGAAATTATGGTGAAAAAGTCCCGGGATCGGCGTGGGCTGTAGATGAGGAGTCAGTTCTAGTTCGGGACATCTTGGGTAGTAATGCCCAGAAGAATGCTTTCGCACATTCCATGTCTTTCAAATGGTTCGGATCACGATCCTAGAGCTTAAACGATAGTTCAAACAGAGTAAGCCCCAATTTCACTACTTGTTCTGAGTATTCCATCACTATATCTCTGCATGTTTATCAACCACATATAATGACATAAAGCTAAGATTCAACAATTACTTTGCTACCTTGAGACCGATTCGATGACCTTAGGCAACCATCAACCACATGTTAAAGCGGAACCATAATGATTTGTGGAATATCCAGTGATAGGATACATGGAAAATGAAAAGCTGGTCAGGAGTCACTACTAAAAAATGATTTTAATTTCTCTGAAAAGCTTAAAGGATCGGAGTACGAATCCATTATTGTAAAGCTTTAGTAAGCACACCATCTGAGACACAAACTCAGTTCAGTTATCAGCATCTTAGAAATCCTAGAAATTGTTAAAAATGTAGTACTTTATAAATTCCTCTTATCCAGGTAGCATAGCATCACAGACTTATTGTGTGAGCGTCCGTGATCTCAGTTGAAGACTTTATTGAAGATCAAGCATGCTGATGGGTTTGATCTTAATGGTGTGAGCGCTCTAGAAGGTGCAAGTGGATCGAGGTGATGCTTCTTCGGAGTTCAAGCATGCCAACCCGGTTAAGTTTGGGGAGTTTGTCGCTAGCTTGGGACTTGACTATGAAGGAAGGGTGGCACACCTACCATAGTAGTCGGGACTTGGGTCACTCTAATGAGCACAGAGTGAGTGAAACCAATCAGCATAGAGAGGCATGAAGTGTAGCGTGGTAGGGTGGTGTCTCAAAAAAGTGTCTATGTGAGACCGCCAGACTGCATGGGGCAGAGTAGGCCAGTATCAATTTGATAGAGCGAGACGAAGTTGCTCAGCCCCGGTATGGTGTTGCCTTACGTAGATCTTGAATGGTCGAAAGTCTATCTCTCTTGAAGATGCCGCACGATGCTTCGACAAGGCGTGGTGATTACAGGTTGCAATGATGAGACCCATGTAAGGGATGGGCGTTCCTCGAATTGCACGAGGTGCGATTGGTGTAGTAGTGCGTGGCAGAGGTGCTTTCTTGAGATTCAGGAAGTCGAAGTGGTCTTTTGGGGGTGGAAGTGAAGAGTGCTCCTTCCATGGTTGTGTGATGTCACGTCCTCACAGGAGGATGGAGCGTCTTCTTATTGAGGGTATCGGTGCCAGACCTTAGTGGATGATGGCAGTGGGAGAACTAGTCTTGAAGGCGGAGATCGGTGAAGGTGCCTTCTTGAGCGTGCAAGATATTGGAGTGGGGAGGTGTCACGGACTTATTGTGTGGGCATGTTCGTATTACTTGATTGAAGACTTTATTGAAGATTAAACATGCTGATGGGTTTGAGCTTAATGGTGTGAGAGTGCTTTAGAAGGTGCGTGCAAGTGGATCGAGGTGATGCTTCTTTGGAGTTCAAGCATGCCAACCAGGTTAAGTTTGGGGAGCTTGTAACTAGTCTGGGACTTGACTATGAAGATTGGTGTTGGCCTACCTTACATAAGCCCAGTGGGAGGCTGGGTAGCTCTCTGATGAGCTGAGGGCGGCGAAACCCGGAGTCAACATAGGGCATGAAGTGTGGCGTGGCGGATTTGGGTCTCGAGAAAGTGTCTATGTGGGATCGGCTGCATCGGCCCGTATTCTTCAAGTGAGCAGTAGGCCGTGTCAATGGGGTCTCCATGGCAGCCCTTCATGGCTTAAAATGTGGAGTGAAGAATTCCCATCCAGTCCCTTTGAGTAAAAAGTAAGTGAGATACTCATTTATAGTTGTTTCTCTATAGATAGGTGGGTTTCATAGAGCTTGACTCCTTAATGGGACGATAAAGTCTCGTGTTGTTATTTGCCCTCCCGAAAAGCATGCCAGCCTTTGAAATTCTCGGGCCTACATGTTTTGCAAGGACTCTATGGAAGATGCTTTTAAACTTATTAGTGGAGACTAGCTGCACAAAAGGAAACCATAAACACCATCGCAAAGAGGGGAACAGAATTGCAATGAGGTGATTTGAACCCCGAGCCTCTTGTAAAATCAAATTATGTTGTCATATTTAAACAATCAATTTTTGTAAAAACCCAATCTTTTTTAAATTTTGACTTGATATGAGATATTATCACTTCTAATAAGACATTCCCAGATTGACTATGACTCATAATTTTTAAATGACCAAAATAGAAAGCGAGAAATTTTGAGGTTCTTGTAATCGAGTTTAGGTTTGATGAGTGTATTGGAATGGTAAATCTGAAATTATGCTTAATTTGGTATAAACTTGCACGTAGAAGATCTCCCATATTTATAACCGGAGCGCCAATTATGGGGAACATCAACCCATTGATCTTCATGAAGAACTTGGAGGCCACCAATTTGGTCTTGAAGGATGGTAGAAAAGTCGGGATCGATGTGGCGTGGTAGTGCCCGAAATTGAGTTAATGGTTGAGGACATGGTGGGTAGTAATGCCCCGAATGAGAAATGCTCTCCGCACACCCCATGTCTTTCAAATGGTTTTGGATGCGATCCGAAACTAATAATCGTTGAAAGCGAGTAAGCCCCGATTTCACTACTTGTTACGAGTATTCCATCACTATATCTACGCATGTTCATCGGCCACTAATAATCACGAAGATAAGATTCAACAGTTAATTTGCTACCTTGAGACCAATTCGATGACCTTAGGCAACCATCATACCCACAAAGCAGTCAAAACAAAAGGATCCTACCGTTTGGATGGGAGTTTGTTAGGCTTACAATATGATGCTTTTGAAGGCTTGGTCATTGACGTGGAAAGATCATCACATAATGATTCTTCATTTCTGACTAGGACACTAACAAAACATTTGGAAATAATCTATTTCTCGAAATGTTTAGTGTACTCTAGATCTAATTAGTTATAATCACCTTTAAGGCACAAACGAAGATAAAAGGGTTTGAAGTTCAAGTATCTATTGGGACGAGAGACAAAGCATATAAAGGCATCACCACGTATGGGTGCAATGATTTTTCTTTAGGAATATAAAAGCATATAAAGACTAAGAAATATAAAAGCATTTATTTTTAAATAAAGTTGTCTCAATATTTGTTTAATTACTAGCCAATATTTTGTTAGGTTCTATTGATTCAATTATACAAGAGATGAATCATCGTTTCTCTGAAGCAAGCACGGATTTACTTGATTGCATTGCATGTCTTGATCCAAAGAATGAATTCTCTAATTTTGATATGGATAAGCTTGTGCATCTTAGTGATCTTTATCCGATGGAGCTTCATAAATCTTGAGCACATTCTGCTGCTCGGGAACTTGATCTTTTCTTAGTGATATGAGAATGATGGTCGGTTCTTTAATGTGGAAGACTTAGGAAGTCTAGCAAAGAAGATGAAAGAAACTATGAAAGATAGAGTTTTTAGATGGTTTATCGTTTAGTTGAATTAGCGTACTTCTACACATTTGCGAAATGACATCTGTTGAAAGAGTATTTTACGCTATGAAGATCAGCGAAAGCCGGTTGCGAAATAGAATGGGGGATGAATGGTTAAATGACAGTTTAGTGGTATACATAGAAAAGGAGATATTTTATTCTATTGACAACGAACTCATTTTGAATCGTTTTCAAAATATGGATAGTCGTAGAAATCAATTATCTCATGGTACAAAAACTTATAGTGTAGCTTGAGTTGTATTTTTTTCTATCCTTCTGAGTTTAAACTTTTATTAATATAATTGTTCGTACTTTATTTCTATATATTATTATATTTTCAGAAAAAAGATTAATTTATTAATGATTAGCCCTCTCGAAGTTTACGGATCCTTTGATCTAGGTATGAGTATAACGAGGAGACCATAAGAAGGAAAAAAAAAGGGTATAGCTTGATGATATCATCTCATTATGAATTCCTTGATTGTACACAAACTAGATAAAAAGAGGAAGAAAAGAAAAGCAAAAACAAAATCCTTTGCCATAGAAATCAGGGTTACCTTAAACTCACATCCTACCTTAGCCTTGTTTCCCCAGAACAATAAGTTTTCCCCATCACTAAAATTTTTTTTTTCTTGGTAGTTCTTTAGGCCTTATAACTAGTTTGATTACTTAATTTTACTAGCCAAATAAACGATATCAAAACACGGTGTTAACACGCATCTTTGCCGGCGATTGCTGGGATGGAGGATTTGGAGCCATCGTACGACCGGGCGCATCCCTCCGAGTTGGCCATGCGTGATTGATAAAGATCAAAATTGCTATTAAATTTAACTTTCTTTTGGGGATCGGGAATCACCATTCCTTTTGGTCTCGACATCTTGCTCATGAAATATCCGGGATTCCATCAATGATGCCATTCAAAACGCTCTACGGAATCCCATGGTTGACAACTGGAAGGAAACCACACTTCTACTTAAGCTTCTCCCACTTTCTTAATGATCTCGATCGTGCAATTTGGAGCGCTTTCTTTATCCATGTCTTTGAAGTCTATGGTGGAGCGGCTTCACGGGGACTCTAGTGGAACCCCAGTGATCATGCCCGGTCGTTTGTGGCTCCTCGATGAACATCCATGGGATCTTAGTGAGCCCGGCCATCTGCTAATCCCTTCACACGAGTTTCGTGTCATCGAAGGATTTTACTTCCTTTCTAGATCCATGTCGGATACTTTTATCTTGAGATTTTGTCAGCATATAACTGCTTTGCTCACCATTTTCCTTAATGAAATGTATTAGGTTCCCAGGATTGCATTATATCGGACAATGTTTATTTGAATTGATGAATGAGAGAAAAGAAATGGGAGACTACGTGGAAGAGCAATCACCACGACCAGTAGTGAGGCGAAAAGTAGAAAGGTGAGCCAGTGGCTTTGTTAAAAGCACGATAAGAATGGCTTAAGAAGGGGGACCGAAAAAAATAAATTGGCGGTGAAATCAGTTTAAAGTGAAATGTGATGACAAATATAATCTTTGAGATGACAGTGCTATTGGAGGATAAATATTAGAATGATTGTCATGGAAATAGGTGGAGAGTTGGGTGATTATCAAGCTAAGGACTAGGTTCCATTGAAGGAGAGGAATTATTGGGGAACCTCAAAGAAATAGGTGGAGAATGGGTGTGTGTCATGAAGTGGAGAATAATTGGAATAATCCTAACTAGATTATAGGGGATAAAACCAAAATAAATATTAAAGGGAGCCGATCAAAGTGTAGTCAGTGTTTGAAATGTTGCGATATATCATTGATATTTTGGGTGTTGGGCCATCCCGACACCATATCCGCCTACGATAATTGGTTGGAGGATAAATTGGAAAAATCGGACAAAATATTTGATATCATCGCGGTGAAGAGAAATATACGCCAATAATTTCGTGGCCCAGGGAACCGGCCGCGTGGAGCAAACCGCAGCGTGTCGCCATTGATTTTTTAGCATTTTTACTCATATATCGGTAATTATTGACCACATATCGGTAAAAATAGGCGTTGTATAGGGGATGTATCGGTGATGATCCAACGACTGAGATTATGAAGATACATGGAAGGCTGAGATTTCATTTGGCTTTTTCAAAACCTCAATGACTAGCTATACTTGGTTGATGGCGAAATTGAATGCAATGTTGATGATAACAGGATTGTCGGCAATTCCCTTTGGTTCCAACGATCAAAATTTTTATCTGACGATGGATTTTGAATATTTGACTTGATCTAACGACCACAATTGATTTATAGCGGTATATCGGAATTTAGCGGTCGACTTGCAGTCGAAATAAAATCCAACAGCCATAATTCATTTTTAAAGGGCATTTGACAAAAAAAAAACGGCTACTTTTACTCCAAAAATTCTATAAATAGCCCTAAAATCATTAGTTTTTCATATCAAACTCATTCATTCTTGTTGATCTCTCTCAAACAATTCTTGGAGAAAATTTTTTGGTCAATTATTGGTGTTGAGTCTTCCCGTTCAATCTACGTCATTTGTGTAATTTAAGGTGTTTCCATGTTAATTTTTTTTTATATATGTTCAATTTAGTAATTAATTTAAGTTTATATTTAGATTAAGATTTAATTTAAGTTTATATTTAGATTAAGATTATGAATATGAAATATGAACATATACAATGTATATTTATTGTTAATTAATGTAAACACATTTCTTTAACATATAATAATTAATATAACTTTGTATTTAGGTGAGATTATGAATATGAAATATCAAATTTATTACCCAATATACGAAATATGAACATATATTATGTATATTTAGATATTTAATACAACTTTAGATTTAGATTATGATTATGAATATGAAATATTAAAAATTGTTAATTAATATAAAAATACATTTTCTTTAACTTATGATAATTAATATAACTTTATATTTAGATTGAGATTATGAATATGAAATATAAAAATTTGTTAATTAATGTATGAAATATGAACATATATTATATATATTTAGATATTTAATATAACTTTAAATTTAGATTATGATTATGAATATGAAATATAATAAATTGTTAATTAATGTAAAAACACATTTTCTTTAACTTATGATAATTAATGTAACATATTTGGATTGAGATTATGAATATGAAATATAAAAAATTGTTAATTAATGTATGAAATATGAACACTATTATATGTATATTTAGATATTTAATATTATTATAAAGCAAGAGAAAATTCTAATTTTTCTGAAAAAGGGTAAAACGGTAATTTTGGTCAAAACCCGAAATTTTTCTAGATATCGGATGACGAAACAGACTTAACCATTGGAATCGTCTCACGAAATCTAGCTATGACATCGAATTTTGTCTAATTTCGAGGCAAATCGAATTTAGTTTTTAAAGCGCGGGTGTCGAGTCGCAGTAAAGCGATTAAGTGAAAGACATGTGATGTGACAAAAGTCACCCACTAAATGTACTCATGTGACAAATGTTGCATGATTAGAGAGATGATGGAAATGAATGGCTTAGATTAAGCCAAGTGTCAAAAGTCACTTAAAAGGGACACATTGGGAATTAATGGAAATGTTTAATGAGAACAAAACAAAGAAAAATAGTGATCTTCTTCTCCAAAACACAAAAAAAAAGGGGCAGGGAGTGGCTAGTTTAGTTTTTAGAGAGAGGGAGAGAGAGAGAGCTCCTTCTCTTTAGATTTCCTGCCGTTCGGATCGTCGGTTCGCTTCGGGTCAAGAAGTAAAGTCGTTCAACGTGGCGAGGGGCTGCGCGGCGGACCTGGAGTTTGAGGTGGAGTTCGACAATACAAGAGGTAGGGATCTTTTCCTACTTTGTTTGTTCTTTGGCTAAGAGCCATTTTATGGATAAGGGGTTGTTGAGGCACAGGCGGGTGTTGTCGATCTCAAAATCTTTGAGCCAGGCGAATCCTTCTTGTGTTCGCAGTGAGCAGTGCCGGCAGGGGTTTCAGCATTCCACGTATTTGTGTTGTTGGGTCATTCAAATTGAATTGCTTGATTTGTTATTAGCCCATGTTAGCTAATTTTGTGTTATTGATTGTGAATTTGAATAACATGGTGTGTAAAATTAATTTTGTTAATATATAAATAGAAATATATTAGCATGAATATTTTGGAAACATTCCCAGCCACTGCCAGGAACACTAGATGGTTGGTGTGAGTGCATAACATGAAAGAAATTGAAAAAAAGGAAATATTGTGAAAGGAATTTCGTGGAAGATTTTAGGAGGTGTGTTGGGGGTGTCCAGCAATTCACGTCGGAGGGCCCGTGAATTGTTTTCGGAAGAGTTATCCTTGATTTGCCTCGAAGGGTAGTCCAATATGTTTACCAAATCTCGGTAGTAAGTTTTCGAGAACAAAAAACTTTTGTTTTGAAAATTGTGTTTTTATTCGCATTTGGCTTAGGCATGTGTGAGAGAGTCGGTGAGGACTCGAGACATGGGATTGGGCATGTAAACATTCAAGTAGAATCATGTATTTACTTGAGTGTGATTGTTTTCCATGACATGTGCACTTAGGTGGGGAGTAACCCACGTAGGAAATTATCACTACTGGGCTTTGCTCAACCTGTGTTGGGATCACTATTTCAGGTACAGGAAGTGTATAGGAGGACGGCGCTCACTAGAGGCCGCATTTTAGAAAAAAGTCGGGTTGTGGCTTTGGCATTTTCATCTTGTATAACATGTATTAAAATTGTAAATCTTAATATATGTTTGAATTAAGAGTGATTTATTAACTCTTGAACTATTGGTACATAGTTGATTTATTTTGATGAGTATTGATGTTTGGGCCCAAGTGGCCATTTTTACTCATTTTAATTGTATATGGACCCGGTGTGGTCTTTGTAAAATATTGGGACAGGTTGCCATGTGATTGGGACAGGTTTTGTATCTTGGGTAGAGCTCCTCGTATAAAGGAGACTCTGCTCTGTTTTCGTGAGTGGTGTGGGGTTGCAGGCATCCCGCAGTATTCCATGAGGTTGACGGGTTGTCCGCGGATCCCTCGGGTTAGGGCGTCACGGCTTGGTTTTCGAGCTGGAGTAAAGCGATTACCTTGGGAGCTCGGTGGGTGTAGGACTTAGGTATACGAATACCTAGGGCGTGGGGACAGAGGCTTAGGCCATGGTCATAGAGTGTAGAGCATAGGTATACGAATACCTAGGACTCGATGGGCACGAGTTAGATCATGCATCGTTTGTGCATTTTGAGGAATAAATTGTGATGTGTGATTGAATTGTGTGCTTGTATGCTTAGTGAATAACATAGGAGAAAATGTGGAACATTACGATCGAGAAAAACATAACCCCTAAGTTCGAGAAAGAGTTTGTTCGAGAATTTTGGGCAAAATAGTCCAGAATTAAACGAAAAAAAAAAATTATGGACAGTAGCTCAAGTTTTGAACATGAATAGATTGTGGCTGTGAAATTATGGAGAAAAAATTACAGTTTTTGCAGAAGAAGAAGGGTTATAATTAAACCTTTAAAATTTTTTTTAAGTGTGTGAATTGCAGTGTTCAAACTACGCAATTGTAGATAACAAGGAGGCTCTTGGGAGATGAATAAAAAAGTGTAGAGGGAAATTTTCTACGAGGTTTCTGAGTGTGTAAAACTGGGAAAAAAAATAAAAAAAATAAATTTTAATGAATTTATTTTGTTCTACTGGAAAATGAAAAAAAAAATTAAATATTTTTTGTGGTCTTCCAATAGGTGGAAAGAAAAAAAAATGAAAAAAAAATGATTTGAAAAAAAAAAAACAAAGCGAACATTGCGGGTAAGCGAAATTTGGAGCTCACGCGCATTTTGAGCTTGAGGTCACGATCACGTAAGGCGTATTGTGACCCACGAGTCTACGAGGGCGTCGCAGCGGGGGGCCACGATCACGGCCATAAGCGAGGCCGCGATCTGGTCGGGATAGGCGCAGAGCATGGTCGGTTCTTGGCGTGGGCGTCTGCGGCGTGGCAGTGGCGCATGTGGCCTGAGCGGTAGGGGTATGTCGCGATCTGATAAATTGTATCGTGACGGGGCGACCTGACCTATGAGGTGTAATCCACGTCTGAAAGCGATTGTATCGTGACGGGAGGCGGAGACTTGGTGTCGTGTCTGGCCCAGACGGGGTTGCGTCACGGCGCGACGCCTGTGACCGCGGCACGGGGGCTCGCGATACGTGGCTTGATGCGGTGACCTGGCAGCGCGTGGCCGCGGCGCATGACACAGCGGCGCGTGGCGCGGCCGCGCGACCGCGGTCGGGTGTCGCGCCGCAACCACCTGGCCGGCGTCGCCTTGTGACCTAGCCGGCGTCGTGCGACCGCGGCCAAGGCGGGTATCGCGACCACGGTGCTAATCTACGGCGCCATGACATGGCATGACCGCAGCCGGCCCCGTCGGCGTAAGCGTCTTGCCGCGGCTGGGCCATGGAGTGTGTGCACGCGTACTTGACCTAGTCTTGACTCGATTGCAGCGTGAGTCATTGTTTGGGTTCTTGTTCTTGAACACTATTCATGAAACCTTGTTCACAAGGTTTTCAAAAAATAAAAATAAAATAAATTATTTTAAAAATAAAATAACATGAAATAAAATAAAATAATTTTTTTGTTGAATATGATTTAAAGATAAGAACTTATTGTCTTGCATTACATATGAATGCATGGACATTGTGTATGAAATGTTTTTAGTACGTAAATAGTGTCTCGAGGCTTTGTTTACACCATAGAGATACTGCATTGAATATTAACTTGCCATTTGACATGTGTAGATGGCTAGTCGCGGGAAAGGGCGTGGGGTCGTCACGGGGTGCTAGTCGAAGCACCACCCGATGTTGACCCGGCGGGCGCTGTTGAGGTTTGTAGGGATTACGATTCATGCCATTGCATGCTAGTCTGTGGAGTAGCCGAAGTCAGAGTAACCTCCGGAGGTTCGGGGCACATCATCCTCAGGGCATTCCACGAGGGGAGGAGAGATCAGATGGTAGCGGACCATTGGTCATGCGGTCGAGAAGGTGTTGGAAGTATGGAGATTCTCAGGCACGACCGGGGCTCGAGACCGTTTGCATTCAATTTAGAGGGTAAGGCCAGTATGGTGGGGCTGGGCAAAGACCTCTAGAGATCTAGAGGCAATGACTTGAGCGAGTTCCATGATGATCTTTTCATAGAGGCGAAATATTTTCGGATCTTTGCTCGTCACGCGAGAGGCTCGGGAGTTCGTAAGAGGCGAGAGCGAGAGGACGATGACTGTGATGGAGTATGTGGCTAGATTCACGGAGCTAGCCCACTTTGCTGATGACTACGTGGCCACGGATATGGCCAAAGTCAGGAGATTCAAGAATGGGTTGAAGTTGTCACGTTCGGGCGGGATTATGGGACTTCGATTCTGAGACATGGACTCCGTGGTTGGGGCGATACGACCATAGAGAGAGAGAGAGATCGGGGATGCTCGAAGCACTTTCGGGGATGCGGGTGTTAGCACAGCAGAGGAAGGGGAGTGGAGTCTTCTTCTGGTCAGGAAAGAGACGGAAGGCTTCTAGTTCACGTGGGTTCTAGGGCCGCGACCATCTGGGCTACCATTGCCAGCAGCCCGAACATATTAGGAGGGATTGCCCGGAGAGATAGGAGATCCCGAGTTTCGGGGCAAGCCATGATCCCAATCGATAAGGACAGGAGAGGATACAATATATTCCTCCATAGCCCGGTATAAGCCAGAGGAGCCAGTTTCAGTCTCAGGGAGCTGCACGGGCACCTCTAGATCAGTTTGAAATATGAAATATAAAAATTTGTTAATTAATGTATGAAATATGAACATATATTATGTATATTTGGATATTTGGATATTTAATATAACTTTAGATTTAAATTATCATTACTAGAATATAAATATAATAAAATTGTTAATTAATGTAAAAAACACATTTTCTTTGGTGATATAATTAATGTAACTTTATATTTAGATAGAGATTATGAATACCAAATATAAAATTTGTTAATTAATGTATGAAATATGAACATATATTATGTATATTTAGATATTTAATATAGCTTTAGATTTAAATTATGATTATGAATATGAAATATAATACATTGTTAATTAAATGTAAAAAACATTTTCTTTAACTTATGATAATTAATGTAACTTTATATTTAGATTGAGATTATGAATATAAAATATAAAAAATTGTTAATTAATATATATGAGATACGAACATATATTATGTATATTTAGATATTTAATATAACTTTATATTTAGATTATGATTACTTGAATATGAAATAGAATAAATTGTTAATTAATGTAAAAACATTTTCTTTAACTTATGATAATTATGCTTAACTTTATATTTATATTGAGATTTTGAATATGAAATATAAAAATTTGTTAATTAATGTATGAAATATGGACATATATTATGTATATTTAGATATTTAATATGAGTTTAGATTTAGATTGTGATTAGGAATAAGAAATATAATAAATTGTTAATTAATGTAAAAACACATTTTCTTTAACTTATGATAATTATTGTAACTTTATATTTAGATTTGATTTGAATATAAATTGATTAAAATTATTGAAGTACATAGGATGGATAGTGGAAGTGGAAGCATTGCTAGAGATCGTTATCCTGTTTGGAAATATTGTACACCTATTAAAGGAGACAGAAATGGCACAGTATGCAATTTTTGTGGTATGGTGATTAAAAGTGGCAAAATTACTTGGTTTAAATTTCACTTATCACATACAAATCCCCACTCAAATAACAAGAAGTGTCCTAATGTGCCTCCCGAAGTGAAAAAAGAAATGAGACATCTTTTGGTTGAAAGAAATAAAGCCAAAGCAAAGAAAGATGAAAAATATTGAAGAAATTTGAGCTAAACTGCAAGGCGTAATGGGTGGTAGCCATAGACATCTCGTTGTTGTTGTTGTTGTTGTTGTTGATGATGATGATGATGATGATGATGATGATGATGACGAGGATGAGGAGGAGAAGGGTAATGTCTATATGTATCGGAACGACATGGGTGTGGCGAATGGTAGCTATCGAAAGCTGACAATGTTGTGCATCGAAAGCCTAGTGAATGAAATCGACAACAGAAGGGTTTATGAGAGACAAAGAAAAATTAGTAAATCTTTTAACTTAAATTCATTATTATAAGTATAAACGGATTTACAAACATTTCTAATAAATATAATTGCAATGGGTAGTATGCAATCACATCCAGCGATCCCGGTAAGGCTCGTGCAAGATCTCGAAAAGTGTGAGACAATCGGATCCATCACCACCTCTTGCTCCATCATTATACAAATTTTTCGACAGCAAGACAAAAGAGTATTAAAAATCTTTTTAAAGGAGGTGCAATCAAAGAAACGATGGGTCGATTAATCAGTGAATTCTTCATATATGAGAGTGTTGTGCCTCACAAAGCAGACTTTCACCACTTCAAAAACATGATTGTTGGTGCACAACAAGCTAGTATGTAAAATCGAGTTTTCAATTTCTAACATTATTATCTTACATTATAGTTGCAAACCATATAACTATTTACTGTAACTTGTAGGGATGGGGATAGAGCCACCATCTCCATATGAAATCAAAAACAAATATTTGGATATGGAGTATAAAGACATGGAAGATCATGTGAATCTCCAAAGGGAGAAATGGAAGACCTATGGGTGCACAATTATGTGTGATGGATGGACCGGTCCCACGAAATTAAGCATCATTAATTTCATAGTATATTATGAGGAAGTATAATTTTTTCTTAAGTCACATTTGATGCATTAGATAATATCAAAGACGAAATACATTTATGGTTTGTTGAAGACGTGATAAAAGAAAGTTGGTGAAGCAAATGTTATGTAAATTGTACGAACTGATGGATCAACTTGTTGTGAAAGCTGAAAATTGTCAATGAAAAGTACAATTTATATTGGACTCCATGTAGCACATTTCATAGAGCCCCTTATGTTTTTGAATGTTAGTAAGAAAGTGTTTTGGACTTGATTACCAATGCACAAGATCACCCGACTTCATCTCCTGATCATGGTTGGTTGCTTGCAAAAACGAGAAAGGTTTGTGGTGGAAATATTATCCATCCAAGGGCAATAAGATTTGCAACAAATTACATCGCCCTAGCAAGTCTTCTAAAAAAGAGGGCTAATTTGAAGAAGATATTTATTAGTGATGAATGGGCTTCTCACAAGCTTAGTCGGATGATCCTTGGACTTGAGGTTGAAGGACTCATGTTTAATCATGCATATTGGGAGAAGGTCTCTAACCTAGTGTCAATCTATGAGGCACTATATACAATTCTTCGCATTATTGATTCTGAAATCATCCCAACAATGTCATTTGTGTATGAGTTAATTCGAGTAATGAAGCAAAATTTACATGAACTTAAAGTTAATGATTGGATAAAAAAAATTTCATTGCAGATCATTGGGATAAAACCCTCAAACACCCTCTATCTTCATCCAAAAGTAACTAAGCAATATCATAATCACTTTAGTACATATTATTTTCCTTTTATCTGCATACCCCAATTCTAAATCACTTTTGCAGCATATTATCTTAATCCCGAGATTTCAATATAGACTTGGAGTTAGTGCGACCTGAGGAAGCCTCAGTATTCATGGAAATATTTGAAAAAGTATCTTCCTCTTGTGTAGGCCTTGTGTGTGGAGGGGGTGAGGTATGATGGGCTATATTTTAATTAATTGATTCAATTTATTTGGTTACACTTACACACGTATATTGATTTGACAAGTTCTTTTGAATTCACTATAATGTTTTGAGATGCCAAAGGGGATTCGATTGATCGACGACAATAGCATAAAGAGATTTAATGGTTCTTTGGTGAGTGTTATTTTTTCAGCGAAAGTTTAAAAGTAAGAGTCCATTACCATGTTATATTAGATTTTGAATGTTAGTAATAATTTTATTGCGAGTTGAATGGTGAACATGTATGAAACCACACTCCCCACGATGAGGAATTTAGCCCTTGAGTTCTTTTCAAATTGCATCATCTTTATGTAAGAAATTAGAACACATTTTTCTACGATCCAGCCTAAAACAAAGAAATCGACTAGCTTACCCTTGACTCCAACAATTAGTTTTTTGTTACTACAACATGAAACTAAAGATACGAGATATGCAAGTAGAGACTGATAAAGTTGTTGAAAAGGATTACCATGATTTACTCTACATTTCAGCAAAGTTTGTGAAGAAGAAGATAATCAATTATTCAAATGGGTTAGACCTCTCCATTTAGATGATGAAAATGATCCCTGATCCATGGTGTTGCACATGTTCGAAGCAGGTGTTGATGTTGAGCGGGTTTATTTGAGCGATTCATGATGAAAGTTCCGATCAGGGCATTAGAGATTCATTTCAGCCAGATTTGTCACTTCTCTCGACCCTCTTTTATTCAAGTGTTGAGCATTAGTAGACACTTAGTTTTGCTGGTACTTCTACTACGAGGCTATGATGGCTCGAGAGGAAAGGGGTACTGATGAGTAGTGATAATGGAAATGATGGTGGGGATAATGCAGATCAACAACAAAGTGAATATCCATTGAGTCCATTCACTGGTGAAAATGATTTCACACATGCTACACAAGATGAAGACCACGGGTCTAGGAGAGTTGGTCTAGGTATTGGATCCGTAGAAATCCATATAGAAATTCGACAACAAGGATGACCTGACCTGATGAGGATTCGTTTTCGGCTAGTTTTAGGAGTCTAAACATTGGCACTCAATACGATGATTCATCCAATAGCGTCAACATTTTTCCTCCTTACCTGATGAGTTTTAGTCGGCTTTCTTCTACATTCTTTAGGTTCCATTGGTGAATGGAATGCTTAGCCCCATCCTTCACGATTCATAAATGCCATTCCAATTCCATATCAAATCTGGCAAAGTTTGAACTACCATGTGGGTGAACCTCGAATTTCCTATTCATGCGGAGGTTGTAGGTACAAGTCAAGACATTTATGCATGACATATTCGATCCATAATCGATATATCTTAACAAGTATGTCTTCTTATGAGTATTGTCTTTACGAAGATAGGATCCTTGTCAAATGTTGCAATGGAGCCACATTAATCTTCATTTTGGTTTTGAAAGACCATTGCAATGTAATATCAACGTGTATATTTGATTATTAATGTCATTTTTACAATCTTACAAAGTATTTCCATGAATTTCAAAGTATTTTTTTAATTCACGATATATCAATATTCATGTAAAAATATCCATCGATAAATCTGATATGTCATCAAGTCTGATCTGATATATCCGTTGAAACTGATATTTTTAACTTTGGGTGTAGTGTAGTCAAAAGTTCCATCATCATTAATTGGAGTAATAGTAATTGAATGAAAACTGGTTTTAGATTGGTATATCAGACAATGTCTATTTGTACTTAAATGAATGAGAAGAAATGAAATCGAGGAATTTCTTTTTGGCTCTTGAGTGAGCGAAAGGCTAAGAGAGTAGATAGTGGCTTGGAGAGGAATTTTTGAAAAATAAAGGTGGTTAGGCCGGGCATTGTAGCCAATGTGGAGATGAATGGGTCCATTAATTTCCCTACAAGCGATGTCATGATATCATAGCCAACATTATGTTAAATCATTGAGTTTGATTATTTATTTTAATTCAAATACTAATTAAAAATAAATAAACCCAAAAAAGTTACGAATTTTAACAAAATGTCTAATCTTCATAGTATGATGTAAGAGCTTCCACAACAAATATTGGGAATTAAGGCTTGATTATGGAAAATTCAAATTCGAGAGGTTGCGAAACCTTGGAGACATAAATATAAATACGATGAGAAAAAATCATCCTTATTACCCAAATTTTTAGAAAATAGAAATTTAAAAATAGTTGTATTTTTTTTTTATTTATCATGATAACGAATCATGAGAGTTTTAGGCCATGTTTGGTTGAGATTATTGGGGGAACAGGTAGCTAGTTCACCATCAATAAGTTGTAATGAGCTGTTTGATAAAGACTTCTAATCAGCTACTGATGGCTGATTAGAGTTAAACATCTTCTAATAGGAAAAAGCTAAAGATAGTAGCTTTTTCTCAAACGCTCTTATAAAAATATCAAAATTCTCTTTGTTATCATTCTCTCCATATGTACATAAAATACAGTTCATTGTCTTGAAAAAATTCAAGAAAATAATATTTGAATTATTTTAAATAGTTAATGACTCTCATTACTTTATTTTTAAATAGATAATTTATTGATTCGGGTTAGTAATAAATCTGAAGAAACACATAATCAAAAGTCTTTGAAACGCTTTAGAGGATGTGTGCTTGTCCCAAGTTAATAGCAAAGAAACGGCTCAAGGCCTACACATTTGGTAATCCAAAGATGTCTAGAATACATAAGATTCTAGATCTGTAGCATTCGAACGAACAAGATTTGATATGATGACTTTGTCAGATCGAAACTTTGTAATATGAAATGCTAATGAAAAAACTCACCAAGAAGCCATCCGTCAACGAAAAAACTACATGCTGCAACAAGTCGGCGATAAAACACACCACAACAAGTCGGCGAAAACAACACAAAAAACAAAAGAAAACGAAGGAAAACCTAGATCGGTATGGAAGAAACCACTTTATTAAAAAAGAAAACTCATGTCTAAGGAAGAATGATGAAATGAGTGATTTCAGACCAATAAAATTACCCCTCATTTCGAGCGAATAAGGGTTGAAAGAGGAATGAGGGGCGGCTAAGGGTGTCTCGATAGAAAAATATGAAGGAACACTCATTACTTATTAAGCGTAAAGTAAATTTTACATAATCTTTACCCAGTTATTAAAAAAAAAAAATCCTTTATCATGATTATTTTTATTTAACTTTTGAATTTAAGGAATATTAAAGATTATGAGATATTTTAGGTTTTATTATTGTAATTAAAATTTATTAATTTTATTATTAATTAAAATCCTAATGCAAGTATTTTTATTTTATCATAAATATATTTTTTAGTATTTTATACAAATGGATGAAATAAAATAAAAATTATTTTAATAAATTCGATATTCATGTAAATATCATGTCTAAATATTTATTCATGTAATAAATATTTTTTACTATTTCATTTGCAATCATGTGGCTATAAAGATATTCATTTTATTAAAGGGTCAAATGTTGCTAAATTTGTAAAAGAAAGATATTATCTACTACATTTTATAAACTACATTCAAAATATATAAACTTAATTAGTCACTTGAAATTTCTTAAAGAAAATCAATCACTAGAAAATAACTACAACCTAAGAGTAAGAGTTTGTCTTGTTTTAAAAAAATTCTTTTGGTTTTTTTTTTCTACATATAATAACGTTATTTTTTATATCATTCTATCATGTTTATATAAGTAAATTAACCTTCAATAACCATTTAGAGTGTGGATGAGCAAGATACGACATCGGGAAGTGAAGGAGACGTAAAAGGACGAATTTCGAAATAAGCGTGAGTGCCCTCGCTCTTTAGCGTGAGAACATTCATGCTATAGCATGAGTGCTCTCACACTTTAGTGTGAGTGCTCTCACCCTTTAGCGTGAGTCCGCTCACACTGTAGCATGGATGCTCACACTTCAGCATGGTTTGGCTGCTTCTTTTCTAATAGCTCCCCATTTACCCAAGCCGTAGCGTAGATCCATCAAGCTATAGCATGGATGTTGGGGTCCATGTTTTGTAGAAGCCCATCTCCTCTCTCTCTTGGTTTTGGATTTATAAGAGAAAGAAATAGAGGCTTTTTCGGAAATTTGTGGAGGCCGCAGGTGGTTCCCTTGGATTGAAACACTCTAAGACAAAATCTCTTTTTGGGAAGAAGATCTTGAAGAAGAAATAGTGGAAGATTAGAAGAGAAGAAGGGCTTCAATCCAAATCTAGTTTATTTATTCTCCTCTTTTCCTACTTTTCCCCACTTCTTATGGTTGTATTTCTCCCCTCAATAGGCTAATCTCATTTTCTAGGGTTTTGATGTAGTCTAAATAATGATCATGGTGTTTAAGCTTGGTTATAATCTTTGATGTTTGGATTTTCTAATATATTGAATGTTCTATTCAATTTCTCATGCTTATTAGTATTTAATCACTATTAACATGATTTGTGACTTGATTTGAGGTTGAGAAACAATAATTAGGTTAGACCATGAATGGAATGTCGTGTTTCACCATAGAATAGAGATATTTGTGGGTTACATGTGGCTTATTGGATTTCAATTACTTAATGCATCCTTGTATATGATGGATTAAGGTAAAGATACAATATAATCTTTTCCAAGGGTAGATTATTATTGCTTGAGAAAGAATAGCATGTGCTTAGGTGGAATTTGCCATTAATATATAATTTAGGCATCATTGGAACCATTTTGAATCTCACCATAGGAATTTGTTAGATAAAATCAAAACCCTAGGTTTTCTTGTAATCACATTTGCTCTTTGCATGTTAGAGACTTTAGTTTATGATTTCTTTAGTTTAGTTTGTTTTCCATTTCAACTTCACCTTTGTATTTATCCAAATAAAGCTAGGACTATTCTAATTTCGGTAATTAGTAAACACAATCCTCGTGGAGACCCGATACTCATACTTCATTATATTACTTTAGACGACGTGTGCACTTGCTCATATAGGCACAAAATTTTTATATAACATATTTCAAGCCTATCAAGTT